>AYEL01049439.1:0-19779 GCA_000484575.1 Olivierus martensii | reverse complement strand
ATATTTATTATTATTATTATTATAAAAATAAATATTTTATACAAAAGTTTATTATATTCTTGCTTTTGTTTTCAAATCTACTTTTATGAATTATTAGAATAAAAACATTTGTAAAAAATTATTGAATTTTCTACAAAATATTGTCAGTAAATTCAATAATTTTTGAATGAAAAATAAATCCATAATAAATTTATAAGGTAACTTTATTGAAAAGCACTTGTATGGAACATGAATGATAAAAATTAACATATTAGATATAAAATTCAACAATATTTTAACATATAAGTTAATTATTTTTTCATCATAGAATATAGTGTTAATTGTAAAAGAGAATTCTGAGTAAATATGGAAATATATAAAAACAATGTTTCAATTAATCTAATTATAATCATTTTAATTAGAAAATTTCAATTTTCTGAAATCTCCCAATTAAAATTATTATAATTATGAATCAGTAATATATCAAATGATATTGATTATTTAAAATAAAATAATAAATTTAGCACATTGTATGTTAGTAATGGCTATTTTTATCTGCATTTAATTGCTTTTAAATGCAGCTATTTTTATAAATTCATAATTCATATACAGGTTGAAGAAAAACTACAACGTAAAATTTTGTGTACTGATACGGGACCTTGAAACAAATCGAATATGTCTAATGAACATATATATGGTCTAAATGGTACTGTTTTTGAGTTATAACTTTTTAAACCTAGCTAATTACCATCGAGTACACAAAGCATCACATTGTGTAGCATTGCCAATATGCATCACATTGCATTGCTCTCCTTCTTACTAACTCTGTAATTAGTAGGAGAGTGATGCAATGCAATGCATCTTAGCAACATGACTCATCATAATGCTTTGTGTACTCGATAGTGATTGGCTAGCTTTAAAGCAGGGCTGTCCAACCCGCAGCCTGTGGGCCCATCGCTGTAATGAATGCCCAATATAAAAACATAAATATTCTTAAAGTATTGAGATTTCTTTTGTTTTGAAATTCACCATAAGATCAAATATCCCAGTAATAAATAAAAAGAATTTTGTTTCATTTTTCTATTAAAAATATATAAAAACATAATGAAGTTTTTATTATTTAAATACCTATCTACATTTTTATTTCCATTTTCTAAAATATTTCTTATTTCAGTGATTAAAAGTTCTTGACCTGCTCAATGATTTTAAAAAATTCCTGAAAAGAAGTCAAAGATTATTAGGCCAAGATATTTTTGCTTATTTGTCATGATGGATATCATATATTGTACATTATTTACTGACTTGTTTGTTTAATAAATATCGTTAAATTAATATATTTTGTGCAGCCCGAGACAATTTTTTTCTTCAAATGTGACCCAAGGAAGCCAAAAGATTGGACATCCCTGCTTTAAAGGGTAACTCGAAAACAGTGCCATTTGAACCATATGTTCATTAGATATTTTCGATTTGTTTAAGATTCTTAGCAACAATTTTCCCTATCAGTACACAAAATTTTATTCCAAAGTTTTTCTTTACCCTGTATATTATATACAGTAGGCCTCGATTAGTGCGAATAATTGGTTCCATGAATTTCTCACACTATTCGAAGTATTAACTATATTTAAAATATGGTAATTTGTTCTTGTTTTGTGAGATTCCGGCTATTAGCTAACCTCACGATGAATAACCACAATACTAACTTAACAGTAACTGTTTAAGAAATATTTATTTTCATATTTTACATCATTGTTCATCATCTAAATTAATAACTACCAGGAATTGCGTCTCATACCATCATCAAACCAACTGCCAAATCGAAACCAAAAGAGCAAATCGAAAGTGGAAGTGGAGCACTGCTTTTATATCGCTTAATCACATCCATTTTTTGCTCTAGCGTAATCACTAACCTCTTCTTTTTTTCGTTTCCTGTTTTATCATCAAAAGTGTTCTTCCTTTTATCCATTTCGATACTTTTTAAAAGAGAAAATTCTGTACTATACTGTATGTATATAATAGCAAACCTAAATAATATTTATAGTACAGTAATGTTAACACAGTTAATGGCAAAAAGCGCATCTTTCTGATGTTTCACCCCTTCAAAGCCAAGTGACTGTTCTTGGACTGCTCCTCATCCGGTTTTACTAACCGAAAATTAACGGTAATTTGTTAATTGACATCATAAAAGGAGGCAGAGCTTTGTTAGTAAGACTGGTCTATGCTTACAACTCGCATTAATCGAATATTTGCTCGCACTAACTGAAAAATGGTATCAATTTTATAAGTCGCACTAATCAAAATCGCATTATTCGAACTCGCACTAATCAAGGCCTACCTGTATATTTACACAAAAAATTATATCTCAACTTCTTAGATTAAAATGTTAGAAAGCTTTCAAAAAATTTTCCAAAAAGTTTGCACTCTGGATAGCTAAATAATTATAATAATTAAAATATTGATTATGCCTTTCTAAATTTAGTTACCAATTTTTCTTTTCTGTAATAATTCATAAAACTTTCATTTTTGAAATTTTAAAGGATCTCTGATCTGAACAAAATAAGATATCAGTTGTCAAATTCTAATGATTTATTTTCAGTTATAATGTTTAGCAAAACAAACTTTCATCAAATAAACTTTGCTAATTTTCCATAGAATAGTTATATATATATATTATATTTATTTAGTTACCAGTGGTTTATATGATATTTTTATGTATATACAGTCATATGTCCAGAAAACTAAAAACATCATGCCCTATAAATATAATTCCCATCTTGACTAGTTTTATTAATTTATTCATATAATATAAAGGAAAAATAGCTTAAATATCCATAGAAGACATTCCATAGTTGGAGATAGTTTAAAGTTAATCAGAAATTTCATTAAGGATTTTTCCTACAAATAATAAAGGAAAAACTTTTTGCTTTTTTTATGAGTTTAAAGACCATTTTTGTCTAGATTAATAGATTAGATTACATATTTTTATTGTTTTAATTAAAATTAGTCAGAAACGTAATATTTTTATTGAAATAAGGTATACATAAAAATTTAATAAAATAAATGAAAATTAACTTCTAATAAAATGTTTTGTTTTAAAAATTTTTATTCATAAAGAAAATTTTATTTGTTTCTTTGAATTTAGCAATTATACATGTGATGCTTTGTCAGTTATTGCCAAAGCAGAACAAAAATATTTAATATTTTTCATCTAGAAATAAAAATCTAAAATAGATCTATTTTATCTTAAATTTGACTAAAATTTATGAGGAAAAAATTCAAGAATAAATTGATAGACAAACAAAAATACTAGGATCAGTTCAAAGTACTTAAAATAAAAATCCTTATTTTTATTTTATAATGTTTCAATTGTTTACTCTGAGAATTCTCGTTACTGATATACAGTGTGTTAAATGCAAATAAAAAAAATAGCATATATTCATTAAAAACAAATTATTTTATTACTATAGGATATCAATTATGATGTTTTTGAATTACCTATATATATGGTGATGGGAGTTCTTGGTATGTATTAAACTATTTAAATGTTGAAAATTATTTATTGTGATGAAATTAAAAAAGCATTATTTAAATTATATAAATTTAATTTTATATAAAACGTATATTATGTAAGATAAAATAAATAAATAAATTTAGTGAACTCAATTTTTATAATTTCTGTATTCTATGTAGGCAGTTGTCAATTTATGTAAGTGGATCATTCTGCAAAATCTTACATAAATCAAATAATATATATGCTCTGACATACAGTATTAGTGTATGTAAATAATTCAGCTCAATTATTAAAAGTGGAAAATATATTTATTAAACTTGAAGATCTTTCTGCTTTATTAAGCCATCTTCAGCACAACGTATAAGAATTCGAACATAAAAAAAAAAGTTTTTTATGTTCGAATTCTTATACGTTGTGCTGAAGATGGCTTAATAAAGCAGAAAGATCTTCAAGTTTAATAAATATATTTTCCACTTTTAATAATTGAGCTGAATTATTTACATACACTAATACTGTATGTCAGAGCATATATATTATTTGATTTATGTAAGATTTTGCAGAATGATCCACTTACATAAATTGACAACTCGTGCCTGAAGAGGATGTGTAGCACATCGAAAACGTTCGCTTGTATTTAAGCTAATAAATTTAGTTTGATACTTTACTGCAAGAAGTGCTGTGTTTTTATTTAAATAATAATGCTATACATTTCTGCTATACATACTTTTAATGAAAGAAGATATGCTTTGTGTTTCAATTCTGTGATGGATGAAGTGAAATATAGAAAAGCATGAGGAAAAGAGTGAAAAAATTCTATTAACAGAAATGTGGCATCACTAGCAGAAAAGCCTTTAGGGTCTCCTCTTATGGCATACAGTGAAGACAATAGTTTAATTCTGCTCTTTACCCATAGGAGAATTATAACATATGACACTTTTATTAAAAGAGATAGAGAATATAATTAGATGTTTAATTTTTTAATGAATGAACAAAATGAAAAAAATAAAGGAAAGTATAAGAAAAAGACAAAATAATCCTGTTAGAAAAGTCTGGTAAGCCATCAGTGGATTTAACAAAAGCACTTATTCTCTATCAGATCTTCAACATCTAATTCAGAACATAAATGCTTCACAACTTCATTGTTGAATTCTATTAATACTAATACTTTGGGGAGTAAATTCTTTATGAGCCATTTCCATTTTGACCAAAAATGAAATTAACTTTGGCTTTGGATCAGTTTGATACAAGCCCTTTTTTGTTTTAGTGATGATGGAACTTTGTTATTTTATTTCAAATCCAGTCAGTAAATCCATGATTCATACTCAGTTATTATCTTTTCCAAAAAATTAAGATCAGTTATTATCATTTCAAGATTTTTACCAATGTCCATAAAATGTCCTTTTATTCTTGGAACAGAATTTTTAATACAAAATATGCTGTAATCTTCATATTTAAATCATTTAAGCAATATTTTTAAACATCTTCCATGTGAAATTTCTATTTTCAATGTAAGCTAATAATTTATTTTTGATAATTTTAATAGACTAACTCTGACTTTAGTAACATTTTTTGGGATTGTTAAATCATTATGACTATTATCTATGGATTCTCAATCAGATTTAAATTCATATTCCAAAATGAACAGTAATTCTTGATGGACAATTGTCCTTACATGTATTATTTGATATTTTAAAAGTTTTTATATAAATGATATTCATAGTTCAAAACAAAATTTAATACAACTGTGATAGTTGAACACATTTTGAGAGATTTTTCTAAATATTGTTTTAAAAGATCATGTATATAATTTGAAAAAAATAATGTGTTGTCAAATATTTATTTATTTATTTTAATACAGTAATACACTAACTTATGCGAACTCAGAGTTATGCAGTTCTTGATTTTTTAGTTTGGCAAAACTACTGCATGCTAGCTTGTTGTGATACACATCGCATGCATTTCGCGCGAATTCTACGTGCATGATTATGATTCTACAATCGACGAAAGTTGAGATTGTTTTGTTATATGTTTTCTAAATCTTTAAAAACTATATTTTATTTATTTATTTATTTTATTCCACTTTTAATAATTGAGCTGAATTATTTACATTGAATAGAAGTGGGAAGAAATTATACACTATTAGTGTGTCACAAAGACATAACATTAAAAGTATTGTTTATTTTTTAATATAATTAAGTCATGTGATAAAGCAATCACTTACCATCTTGGAGGACTGTTCAGTTCCACATCTCATACTTCCAGTTTTTCAGAAAGGGTCTGGGTTTGGACTTGGCTTGTTAACTAAAACTAACTTTATGTATGTATGGATCTACATGACGTAGGGATTGCTTGCATAAAGTTTCTTTCATATCAACTTTCTTAAAAATATTTTTATGAAATATGTATTATTGAAATACAATAACATCCCACTTAATGTTCACTTTTTAACATATTATCACTATAATGAACAAATAATAACAGTTTTGTCAACATTGAGTTTAAGATTGTGTTCATTTAACCATGTTTGTAAGAGGGAAATCATCCAAATGAAGTAAATCTGATTTCCCTGCACCTAGTAAGAAAAGGATTAGGATATCTTTTGAATGTAAAGTTAACATTATCAAGAATTTTGATAACAGAATGAAAATTTGTGAATTGGCAAAGAAGTTTGAGCTACTGGAATCCACAGTAAGAACAGTCATAAAAGATAATGAAAGAATTCTCAATGGAGTGAAAAATGCTCAATCCTTGAACTCAAGTATAATTTGTAAACGTCATGATATTATTGCTGAGGTAGAAAAATGCTGAAATTATGGTGTGATAATCAAGTGAAAGTGAATATTTTTTACATAACTTATTTAATTTTTTAATATTTTGCATTAATATATATAAAGTACTGCAATTTTATTAAATATTTTTTTCTAAACTAGTGTTTTTGTTAGTTCTTGGTTCCAATTAAACTAACTTTATATGTATTTCTATGCAAAGTTGTACCCCGAATTACACACTTTTTGTTGGTCTCACCTATCGTGCAACTTTGGGGTATTACTGTATTAATAAATATTCTTTAAATTAGCTTAAAAAATTATTGATTGCCTTTTTTGAAGACATTTTCATATGGAAATAATATACATTACTGTTTATAAAGAGTTAAGCCAAGCCACTTGTGTATCTTACACATATAGAATGTTTTTCAATCATTTTATGATTATGCTAATATTTATCATCAAAATTTTAAAAATAATGACAGAGTATGAAAATATTTAGAGTATGAAAACATGTAATTCTGTTCTGAACAAGAGTATAAAAATTTTTATCTAAGTATCTCTATAGTAAAAATTACAGCAAATTTTATACTATAGAGTTATTTAAATAAAAACTTTTACTCTCATTAAGAACAGAATTACTGTATTCTATTTTCATTTTAAGTTTTCATCTCTACATTTTATATAAATTTGAAAATTTCAATATTTTATATAAAAAAATAATAAAATAAAATATTTCATACTTTGTCATTATTTTTAAAATTTTGATGATAAATATAAATATAATCATGAGAAGAAGAAAATTTGCATAAAAGTTATTTCTACTAGATAAATGGATATAATTAAATTTCAACTTCAAAGAATTAATCCTTCCAAGTTGGTAATTCAAGTCAAACTTATTTTCTTTTAGGTTATTAATCATTATTAAAAATTGATGGGCATAATAAAGATTGATAGAAAAAATTCTTTATATTCAAGATTTGATTTATCAAAATTATAATGTAACAGTGATTAATTAAAATATGAAAAAATATTTTTTAGGTGGCTTATTGGGTGCCCTTTATAATCATATAAATTCAAAATTGGCTATATATCGAATAAGGTAAGTCTTCTTTTCAGATAAAATCAATTTATAATTAAAATTTTAGAAATTTAAATTCCATTAGATATGTATAATTATACCATATATTGGATTGATTTTTGTTATAAATATTAAAGTGAGAAATTATATTCTGAGTACTAGTAATACAGATAGTCCTCAACTTATGACCATTCATACTTACAATGGCAATATCATTGATAAATGCTTGATTGGTCATTGCAATTGGCAAAAGTTTATATACAAAAAGCATACTACTAATGTCTGATTCTTGTGTTTTTGTATTAAATTTATTACAGTAAAGTGGAATATAATAATAAATATTGGTAGTGAGCAAACTATAAATTTTGCACATTTTTGGCTTACAGTCATTCTGATTTACAACAGCAAGGTTTGAATTGAACCTGTCATAAGTCAAGAACTATCTGTATACAACTGTATTTCATAATTCTAAAACATTATCATATATTTGCACAGAATGTTATTCATAACCATAAAGCATTTACATTGTATGAAAGATATGATTTTTTTTTTATAATGCAATATTTTTTATTGCTTCTCATTTGTGAATTGAAAGCTGTTTTTATTCAATTTTTAATGTTATTGCTATTTAATTGCAAAAAATGTTATTTATAATTGATGATGAAAATAATAATTTAAAACACAATAAAAAACTGATTGCTGAGTTTGATAATGTTTGATTTAAAATATCTACAAGTTATTAATAATGTATATTATAACAACATTATAATGTTTGCAATATTTTTATAACAATTATTGTTATAAAAATATCAGAGAAGTTTTGTTTTTGATATGACTATCTTTTTGTATTTTGTAATATACAATATATATTACAAAATGCACAATAATATATTCTTTAGAAATATTCAGTTATATTTTTGTCCAGAAGTTGTATAATAATATAATTTCGACAAAAATGTAAGTTGTTTTATAGAACTCTGCAAGAACCTAGATATAAATTTTGTAAAAATATATTCAACTGAGAATTGAGTTATATATAGATATCCATGACAGTGATAAGTTTTTTTGTTTTTTTTTTGATGAATTTGTAATATTTGCAAAACATTAAAATTGCAGTAAAACTTTAATGGAATTTCTCTATCTCTTCTTCTTTGTTTCTTAAATTTTCATTTTATTATATCATATTTTTGCTATAGTATTCAATATTGTTTATTTTAGTATTTTTTTTTATTCTTAGTTATCAAATACAAAGTGTTCCTTAAGTTACAAACATCTGTATGAGGAAAATGATATCTTGTTTAGATTTTAGAAAATTTCAAAAATTGTGTAAGAATTTCATACTTTACTATAGTGAAATGGTCTAGCAATAAATGCATTATGAAACATATAACCATACTATTACTAGATGCACCAAAAATTCTCTCATTATAATTGGAAATTTTATGCAAAGTCTTGAAATAAAAGCTTCTAGATCCAATTAATAATATATATTAATTGGATCTATACTAATTGATATAACATATACAACAGATTTTCAATTTTTGGGTTCAAAATAAGAATAGATTTCAAGTTAAGAATTTTTCAAGAGATGAACAAAACTCATAAATTTTCCATTATTCTGTTTTCTTGTGTCATTTACTAAAAGTTTAATAAAAAATCAAAAATTAGTCTAGAATTAAACTTTTTGATATAATAAAAAAAACTATAAAATGAATATTATATAAAAATATAAATAAAAATACACCCAATTCTGTTTTTAAATGATTTTGATTTATTAATAAAAAATTTCATTCTCTTTTTACATAAGTTGTTTTGATTTAACATGATTGATCCAAATTCTAAGAATAAATTTTTGTACAGGTATTCCTCACTTTACGACCTATCTGCTTAACGACCACTCGCACTTACGACCAATCGAGTTTTGATCTGCAGTTCGGGAAATCCCCTTTCTCAGCTTGAGTGTTGGTCAGTGGGGAATGGTGACATCCACACTGAGCGTACTTTAGGCTTGCTTTAGGATTGATTTAGGGTCAGATTGGGCTACAAGTAGTGAATTGGGCTACTTTTGAAAGTTTAGCACTACTAAATTTTTAATTTCGCTACTTGCAACTTCTTGGGCTACTTTCAACAAATGATAATATGTACATATATATGTCTTTTTATGAATAAATTTGAAATTTTTGCATAATTTTTATAGTTTTATGATTTTACAACGATCCTATATTCCCGGCGCAAGCTCCTCACTTATCAACAAATTCGCTTAATGACGTAGTCGTTGGAACGGAACTTGGTCGTAAAGTGAGGAGTACCTGTATTACATTTCTCACAACTCACTGTACACAATTTCACAATTGGTTGGAACTTTTCCTAATCATTCTCGTTACATTTGCAATTTCTGTTTGTGAGTAATTCCCCAAATTATATAACCCCAGTGTGGAATTTGTTTTGTCTGCATTTTGAGTTTGGTGTTAAAAGTGAAAAGTACATTTTTTTGGTTTGATGTTAATAAAAATTAAAATAAAATTTATGCATATATAAATTTATTAATTTTGCCGAAAGTCAATAAATAGTAAATTATATAAAGGCTAGCCATAACAGGAACAATGATTAATAACTGAATTCATTTTTGAAACCACTGAAACATCATACCACAGAAAACTAGTTCTAATTTTGCTCAAGAAATCATGGAAAGAATTTCACCAATGAAGGAAGAAGACAATGAAGAAGATATTTCTAGTGATATTGCAATCTTACACAAATGTATGCATTTAGAGTATTGTCAGAAAATGAAAATGAATAAAATTTTATTGTGTGTAACAGATTATTTTGCATAATTTTTGTGTTCATGAATTAGTGACATTTTCTTCTTTTCAAATGAAAATTTACTTTATATAAGATATTTTTATACATGTGCAATATTTATAAAATAAAATGTGCAGCACATAAAAAATGATTAGATTCTGACCAGAATTTTCATATGGTTTATTGTATTATTTTTGCTGATTTTTTAGGTCTGGATCCAATCTTCTAATTTCCTGTATATATATTTTTTTTACACAAACTCTTCAGGAATGTATCTATCATGTAAAAACAAAATTTCAGTGTATTAAAATCTTTTTGAAATATTGTAATATATAAAATTAATAGCATTTTTGCTGTATATATTAATTGCAAATTATATCACAAAAGTGGTCAATTAGAAGAAGAATGAGGATCTGTCTAAATATGAAAAATGTGTTCAGTTTTTTTCCTTTTGGTGATTAATTCTATTAATTATTAATTTTATATAATATAGAAATAATTACAAGGATAAAAATAAATTTTGAGAAATTTTTCCCTTACTCCATTATTATTAGATTTCACTTCCACTTTAGTTCTTTTTTAATATTAGTGCTCTTTCCAGTTACATATTTTCATGATTATCATGTAAAGATTATATTGTAGACATATTTATTTAAATCTTTTAAATCCAATTAACTATAATCTGATGATGATAACCTATTTAATTCCTGTACAAGGTGATTGTTCACTATAAATTTTCCATTAAGCCCTAACAAATCTATAATAATTATATAATATAATCTTTGTACTAGAACTGATGACATCATTAATTGTGATAAAATATAGTCTCCTCAATTGCAGAACTAATCCAAATTTTCATCTTTGATAAAGCCATTAATATATAATTTTTTTATATACTTAATTTATTAAGTATATAAAAAAAATTTTTCTTTTATATTTTACTGAATAAATAGATGATACCTTACTTTATATAATAATCAAAATTATTCTACAATTTATATAATTTTTAAATAAAATTGCTCTTAATTTTACAGATATCTTCATCATAAATATTCTAAAGTGTTAGAATCTGTTATAGTGGCCATAATGTCAGCTACTGTCGGTTTCTTAATGATTTATTTTTCAAATGACTGTCAAGAATATGGTGAAAATATTGAAAATTACAATATTCAAGTGAGTAAAATATTTCAATGTTAATTAAGATGATCTATTAACCAAGTGACTATTTCATTTCCAGCTACAATTTTATTTATCAGATTTGTAGTTTTTTGAATGTATTTTTCATGTTTTTCAGTATAACTCAAAAATTAATTTAAAAATAATATTAGTTTAAAAGAAAAATGTATTATATATAAATAGATAAATTAATATTATTTTTAACCTGTTCACTGCCATCGACGTTATAAGATTTCAAGATGGCGGAACAAAAGACAATAAAAAGCGATATAAATAAAATTCAATCCTGATTTATACAGTGGAGCTATCACAGAGCGGTTTTTTGTGTTTATTGAGTGAAAATAGGGTTGTCTGATGATGGGTCCTAAATTTTCCGATTACCGAAATTTCTTTTTTAATTCCGTTCTAAAGATAGAAAATGTGAATGGATTGTATATGTAGAATTTGGATTATTTTTCATCGAATCTTATTGATTCTGCTTTCTATTCTATCATATTTTAGTAATCTTATTTTGATTTTGGGGTGAGATAAATTTATTTTTGAAATTTTAAGGAAAATATGTAATTTTACTATGATGATCTGTAAAATTCATAAAATTGAAAAAATTTTGCCAATAATATGAAAATTTTGATTAATTCTGTTAAAATATAGAATATTTTTACTTATTTGGTCATTTATTGCTTTACTTTTACAGATAATTTTGTAAAATATGAGAAAATCGTAATGTAAACAACCCTAGGCAATAAAAGGGGGCGTGGCACTTTAATTGTTTTATGACGGCCAGTCGTTTCGCGGGAAATTGCAGCCAAGCCTACTTTACCGCACTGCTTGTGGTATTGGATGTAGAGTGTCAACAAACTATCTCAAGGCCAATTAGAGTAGAGTAGAAAATGTTATAGCTGTTTATGTAGGATTGTGGACAATTTTCGTATATGTTATGTTTTTTGTTATAAATTCGAAAATTTATAAAATATTAAAATAAAAATTATTGAAATGAAGAAAAAACATATCAATAAACATATTTGATTTAAAAAATGACAATATTTTAATAAATTTTTGACTAATTAATTAACTAACTAAATTAATTAAAAGTTACATAATACTTCATTTTTTTTATTGATAATTTTTTAAATTATTATTCGATTTTCTTCATTCACACTCATTTTATTCAGAAGACTTGCCACTATCAGAAAATACCAAATATTTTGTTGGATGATTAAGATTTCATATATAAAAATAGTGTTTTCTCCAATCTCATATGATGAACGAAAAATTGTGAAAGAAATAAAATTTGAAAAAATTTGTTACATCGTTAGAATCACAATAAAAAACGTAATAAATTATGAAAATTAAAAAAATTCAATGAAAATTAAGCGAGATATTGGAATTTACATGTTTTTGTTTTTTTTTGCATATTAACGAGACTTAATAAAAAAAAAATTGACAGCACTGAACAGGTTAATTTTATTATCTTGTATGTAACTTTAAAAATCTAATTATAAAATCACTTAAGAGATACACACATTGATTCATTATCTAGTGAAAAAGCTCATTATTTAATACATTAATCACAATATGGTTAGAAATCATAAACATATTTCATTTAAAATTTGCTCAATAGATAGGGTTGCATATGTAAAGCATATTTTGATTTATGTCAGAATCAAAAGATAAACCAAAACATTAGTCATGTAAATATGATTTCAAGTCAATTAATAAATATAATTAATAATAATTAATTTCAAAGCTCTTCTGATACTTGATTTTTAATTTTGGTATAGTCATGAGCTCAGTTCAATGACGACAGACTTTTTCACAGTACATTCTGCTTCTAGTAAGATTATCCCTTCTCTTATTTTCATTAATTTTTTAGCTGTCTCACTAACTTCAAACCATGAACATGAAAAATGTAAAAATATTCATTTTAACAATCCAAAAGTTTTTCTGTTTGCCAGTTTTGTTTTAATATTATCTATTTCTTTAGTTTCCATTTATCAGTTTCTTAATGATTGTAAAAAAAATCATACTACCTGTCTTTCAAAATTGCCAAAATTTTATATTGATAATTAACAATTTTTCCCTCTATTTTTTTTAAAAAAGTGAATTATAGAAGATCACCATGTTGTCTGTGTGTCCATCATTAATATTTTTTGAAGTAAATATTAGATTTTCATGAAATTCTATATACATTTTCTGCCATTAAAGGTGACTTTGATGTTTTATCTTTTAATCCTACAATTACAACCATTTAAAATTGCAACTATTTAAACTTTGAAGATTTTCTATATATATATATATATATATATCAGATTTATTATATAAATTTGTACGTTAAATCTTGTACTAGCAATCAGATGGAATAAATCTATATATATATATATTGAATTAATGGATTTTTATGAAATTTAGCAAGATGGTTAAACTAAGGAGCTGATCTATATTACTTAATCTTATACAGCCATTCCCTGACTTACATAAGGATTGCATTTTTCATAACTTTATGCAAGTCGGATTTTATAATAAGATAGAAAAATAATTTTTTAGCAAGCATTCTGGATTAAAAACTCCCAAAGCTAAGTGACTACAAATGATTGCATCTTTTTTCATTGGATCATTTTTTTCAATTGAATTTTTTCATTATGACTTAATGAAATCTGTCAATTCATAGTTAAATAACTTCAAATTTTGAAGTTTTAATCCGTTATTTAATTTGGAGTATATATGTTGGCTGTAAATCCCAGCCATCTCCTTTGAATATGTGTCTATCAAGAAAATCAGATATGGAAAACAATAATAAGATTTACTCTTAAATAAATGATAGTTATGGTAATAGATTCTCTGTTTATTTCTGTGAAAAATACAAATTCAAAATATATTTTAATGAGCAGATATAAGCAAAGTAATTTTTTTTCATTATTCATGAAAAATTCTTCAACTCTTAATTCTACCTCACTGAACTTCAAGCATGTGTGAACATCATTTGAGAAATGCTGCTATATAGAAATCTTTGTATTATTTATATTAGTATATACAATTATGCAATATATTTATTAATAAAGATATTCCCCAACTTATGGAGATTATTAGCATCAAAGATTTTATATAACTTAAACTAGAAATTGCCCGTTCATATAAATGAATGGAAATATAAACTTGTGATTTAATCTAATAATACTGTATATAATGACAAAAACACTTCTGAACTTGTGTAGGGAATCTTAAAATGACATCCATTATTACATTACAGTGCCATTTTCAAATTCTGTCTTTTTAGAGAAACTATAGTTTCAATGTAATTTCTCTTAATAACAACAAATAATTTTGGCTGTCGCAGACATCCGAAAATTAGGACAAATAATTTGGGCTGTCGCAGACATCTAAAAATTGACCTTTCTAACGATACCATATTTATAGAAATCAGTACAGTGGTTCGACTGAAAAGTGGACATCCAGCCAGCCAACCACGTTTCACTATTAATATATATGATTCTATGTAAGTTGAAAAGTAATTTTTTATAAAAATTCTGAATCAAAAATTACCAGGACTAAGTGGACTATGGTGATTACACTTATACAATATTATGATTCATATTGGTTGTATATTGTCTCTTGATATTCCATACTGAGAGACAATATCATGTGATATTATAACAGTAATATATTAATGCTATGCTGATACCATGTGATGTTATGCTATGCTATGATACCATGCTTAACATCAACAACCTATATATAAAGCATAAGTAAATCAAGTAACATGAACTTTTAAATGTTTATCTTCTAAACCTCAAAAAAACCAAAAATATTTTGGAAAATTTTTTCCATAAAGTCTGATTTGCAGAAGTCATATATTATTATTATAGGCTCTTATGCCAATTTATCAAAATTGTTACTACTAGCAGTTGGTTCAGTTGAGAAAACTGAACCAACTGCTAAATTTCATAAATTTTTAAATTGTTAATGTTGTAAAAACCATTTATCTAAAAATTATTTAAATATGTTAATTCTTTATTCTATGATTCTACTGTTTAAAATTTGTTCGATACTGGTATGAGAATTATGGAATGCCTTTTTAAGTATTGTAGAACTGATGATGGACTCTAATCAGGTCCAAAAACGTTTTTCCTGATTTAATAAATCTGTGAATACCTTGCTTATAGTGCTGTTTTATTCTCCTATCCATAATATTTTGATTTCACATTGATATGCTCTTCTAGTAATAATGATATTGATATTTCCTTCTATTTAAATCTTTCTACCTTAAATAAGTACAATAACAGTATTTATTTCAGTATTGTGCTTATTTAATGCACTAAATTTTTTAAGTAAACTATTCCCATTGAAGTTCTGATTAAAATATTGATCTTTCCCTTTGTTATGTCCTTCTAGATTCAACTTTTATATTTCTTGTTGTACAGTATGTATTGATATAATTAATATACTGTTCAATTATATCCATATCTTTGCTTTTTCCAGGAAAATAATAAACAACACAGGACTTAAGAAGTGTTCCTGCGTAAGGGCTGTGTTGTTTATTGTTAATATATTGTGTCTTTGTTATTAGGTTTTAATTTATAGTCTTATTATTAAATTCTGTTTTTACTTATTTTGTCTTTATCACTTTGTATTTTATTATAAATGATATTGTTTCTGAATAATATGAAATTTTTACCTATTTTACTTCTTTTTTCTATATTAAAATGTCAATTTTGATATTTTCATATTTCAATATTCTGTTAAATATGAAAATATATCATCATTCCTTTATTTTTTGAATTTTTATTTAAATATGTATACAATTTGTATATCATTTTCTTATTGTACTTCTGTTATAATTTATTCTAATTTTGGTTTTTATATTGATTGGTATTGTAATGTGTTTAGTTCTACTTATTATGTAAAAAAAATAAACAGAATATTTAAATTGAATATATTGCAGAAAAAATAATGTCTTACAGAATAAAACAACATTATTTTAATTTGTGAAGTTTCAAAAACTCAAAAGTATTACAGTTATACAGTTTTCAAAGAATAAAAATTTATGTCATTTTATAAGTGCTATTTCAGATGCCATATATTATTAATTTATTTAAATTGAAAAATAGAGGAATTCAAGACAATAATAATGATTTCAGTAATTTTTAACAGTTCATCTTAACAGAATTATTTACAAATAATGATTTTTATAATTATTCATTAGCAGTTTTTTCTTAAAATTTTAATTTCTTCTACTAGTATTTATTTCTTAGTAATAATATGTGATTATTTCTTTTCAGGACAGAAAAAACAAATACTTATTTAGAAGGGATATTGCTTTCTTTGATGAAATTATGTTACAATTTTAGTTTAGATTGTAGACAACAAATTTGTCATCTTGGAGAAGAAATTATGATTCCTCTTCTATATTTATGGAATAATAAACCTACAGATAACATAAAAGTATTTATTTTCAAATTGTTTATCTTTACACCTATTTTATATAGAATTAGTTCAATTAAATTTATCTGCTGAATATAAGCCTGCTTTGTGATTTAGAATGAAGTAATCAAGAAATTTTCTTCAAACAAATTTGCAACTATTGTAACAATGTTATCATTAAATATCATTTTACTGTGTTTGTTTACTTAAAAATTAAATATCTAATGAAAATAATAATGAATTATTAAGTTTAAATTAATAAAAATAGTTATTTACAATAAAATTATATAATTGATTAGGTTTGAATTAAAATTCTTACATTTAAACCAAAATGAATTTAAAAGTACAGGTCGACTCTAATTATAAGAAATCATGATTTTATGAAGAAATATAATTTATACCAAAATTGAAGTTTTGAGCCCATACCTTGAATTTATGAGAAATTTATAATCAGTGAAAGTTTCCAATTCATATAAAGCATGCTTGATTCCTTGTTAATAAAAATAATAAACAAAGAATGAAAAGATAACAGAGACATTAAACAAGTGTTTTTAGTAAAACACTTCCAAATTTTTAAATATTTTAGACAGTCAAACCCTGATAAGACACCCCGTTCTTTTTGGGACGATTTTGGTGGCTAATTGGGGTTGACAGTTTATCGAAAACACTTGTAGTACAGAAATGAAAATGAACACCAAATTTATTAAATTTAATAAAATACAGAACATTTATATTTAGCATTCAAACTTAACATTTATAAAAAAACTGTATACTTTATGGTATAGTATATGTACAGTACTATAGAGAAAACATGACCATCTGCTGTTCTGATCCTCTATTTATAAAATCTATTTATACCAGTATTTTTTATATTTTTTATAAGTCGAATGGAGCAGAGCCAACTATGATTAACGAAACTATATAGAATGTGTTTAAGAACTGGTATAAAAAAAGTCAAAGCTGAAGAAACTTTAATGTTCCTTAAACAGTGTAAAATTAATCAAGTACTTCCAACATCAGTTTTTAGGATAAAACTTCTGATAAGATCGAAAGTAGTGCTCAACAGAACCAAAAACAATATATGATCCTCTACTTTGAATTCTCTATAAAATACAATGTACACAGCTTACAATATAGTATCCTTATTTGCTTGGTATGCAATAAATGATGGAAACGATCTGGTTCTTACAACCTTAAATTTTCTACATAGGTGTGAACCAGGCTTAAAAAGACACATGATTAACCATTATCTCCATTTCTTCCACTTGCTGGTTACAAATGAATCCAGAGAGTTTTTAATACTGTATATACAGTACTGATGAACTTCAGGATGTAAGTCACCTTACATGCTCCTGGTGGATTAATGAGGACAAATACAATACTAAAAGGAATATTTGTTTAGAAGTTTCTACTGGTGGATAGTGGATAGCGTCTTATTGGGGTTTACTTATTCCATTAACATAGGGAAGATCCGTTTCGTCAAATTTCTTGGTGGTCGGCAAAGGTGGCAGCTTAACGGGGGGCGTCTTATCGGGGTTTGACTGTATATATTTATTTACATTTTCATTTCTATGTTCTGAATGAATTTTAGTGCTATTTTATTCTACATGTAGATGTATTCTGCCAAATTTCATTATAAAAAAAAATTCATTATAAAACACAGTCACTCAGATATGTCATGTGAAATAGTTTTGATTTTTTCCCCTATAGAGCCAGAATTAAATCCAGATTTCAATCCTCAAATTTATATGAGGGGTCCCAGTTCAGTTATCAATCTTTCATAATCCAGTTCACCTCTTCAGTATCAACCAGACAGCTGTATAATATAACATTATCTTACAATCTGAAGTTTTAAATTAAATTCCAAATCCAAAGTCTATATTTTATCAGAAGGGATCCCAGCTCATTGAACTAAATCCTCCAATTGATGCCTCTTCCTACTATGAGTGTAAGTAGCTCATGCTTGATAATGATGTACTTCATCAATTTGCAGAGATATAGATGGCAGTATGACTCTTAAATTAAATTTTATTAAGATATCTTATTGCATATGGGATAATATTGTACTATATCTGACAGTAACCATTTTAAAAGCCCATCTCAGGCTGGCCAACATCCATTAAGGTTGAAATATGAGATTCAATGGGCTGAGATTGATCCTGAAAATCTGAATGGATGGGATCTAGTTTGAGCCTGAATCCTCTAATGTACTAAGCAAATGCTCTACTACACAGCCATCTGACAAATGGCAGTAGGATGGAAATTAGTATAAAATGAGAGAGACTTGTATATTATATCAACGGATAATGTTCTGAATGAATTATTATGACTATTATTTTTCATGCAAAGAATATTTTATTGAAATTACTAAATAATAACAGGTATCAATTTTTATTAGAGATTTTTTTTAATTTTTATACTGCTTTCCAATCAGGGATTATTAAATGATAGAGCTATTCCAGGATCTGTTGCTGACCAACCACATTGTGATTGAATTGGCCAATAGCTCTTCAAGAAAAAATGTGGAAATATGGGATTTGGAATTGAACCTGTATCCTTCAGATTGTAAAAAATAGCTTTATTATGTAATATGCTTGCTTCTACTCCATGGTCAATATTATCATTATAAGGCATATATAACTGCTATCTTCAATATAAATAGGAGAAAATAAACAAAGCACTATGTAACAGAAGTAAATTTATATATATTCAATTTGAAATGTTTTCAACCAAAACATGGTCGAAAACATTTCGAATCGAATATAAATAAACATACTTCTGCTACATAGTGTTTTGTTTATTTTCTCATATTTATCATTAACTTTGTTTAAGAAAATTACTTTTTTTAGATTGTTTTATGAAGATTAATGCTAATTATTGATGCAATTAATAATAAACAGCTCTAAGGCAGGAAACACTATAAATATTTTAATGTTAAATATTATACAATGCATTAGAAGCGCTTTCGATTAAATTATAATCCTCATCAGCCATAACAAGAATTTCCGAACAGTAACCGAAGTTCCATAGAACGTCTTTGATTTTTTGTA
>AYEL01049437.1:0-31111 GCA_000484575.1 Olivierus martensii | reverse complement strand
AAAAAAAAAAAAAATACTTAGCAAAAACTAAATTTTTTGTTGTGAGTATAATAATTTGGCCACCTACTGTATACAACACCCTTTTGGTCCCACTAGATACAGAGCATGACCTTCAAACCATGAATATTTGGCTTTGGTATTGATGTTGAGGTCGATGGCAATGATTGACTGGGCATAGTGTAGTATTTTCTCTTCTTGGGGTTGTCGTAGAATATCCATTTCTCATCCCCAGTCACAATCTGATGTAAAAAAAACCCTTTCTTTGTTGCCTTTAAATCATCTGCTCGCAAGTGAAAAATCGCCTTTCAATGTCTTTCAGTTTCAGTTCATAAGGCACCCAATTGCCTTGCTTTTGAATTATTTCCATGGATTTCAATCGTACAGAAACTGCTTGTTGAGTTACTCCAAATGATTCTGCAAGCGCCTCTTGCGTTTGACTCGGATCTTCATTGAGTAATGCCTCCAATTTTTTGTCTTCAATTTTTTTTGGCTGTCCAGAGCGAGGCTTGTCTTCAATGCTGAAATCACTATTCTTGAAACCTCGAAACCATTCCCTACATCATGGATCAGTGTTTCTCAAACTTTTTTCGTTCATGACCCCATTTTTCATTACGAGACTCTCAAACTTTTTTCATTCATCACCCCATTTTTCATTACGACATTTTTTGCCAACTTTTTTCATTCATGACCCCATTTTTCATTATGACATTTTTCCCGATCCCAGGTATTAAATATGAAATAAAACATACAAATACATAAATCATTTATACACATATTTAAATATGAAATAAAACATACAGGTATATAAATCATTTACACACTTAATTAAAATGAACACAATCAAAAAACATACAAGTACATAAATCATTTACACACTTATTAAGATGAACAATAACGTACAAGTATATAAGTCATTTACACACTTATTAAGATGAACACAACCACGAAAGTATATAAGTCATTTACACACTTATTAAGATGAACACAATCAACCAATCACTACATCATTTATACACTTATTAAGATGAACACAATCAGCCAATTACTTTCGCGACCCCAGGTATTAAATATGAAATAAAACGTACAAGTATATTTACACACTTATTAAGATGAACACAATCAACCAACTACACTGAAAATTTATAACACACTTATTAAGATGAACACAATCAACCAACTACACTGAAAATTCATGTGTTGTCATACGTTAAATATTGGGCAAAGTATTAAATATGGAATAAAACATATAAGTATATAAATCATTTACTTCAGATGAACACAATCAGCCAACTACACTGAAAATTCATATGTTGTCATAAGAACACAATCAGCCAACTACACTGAAAATACATATGTTGTCATACATTTAAAACGTACAAGTATATAAGTCATTTACACACTTATTAAGATGAACACAACAGCCAACTACATTGAAAATACATATGTTGTCATACGTTAAATATTGGAAAACTACATTGAAAATACATATGTTGTCATACGTTAAATATTGGACGTTAGACAAGTATATAAATCATTTATACACTTATTAAGATGAACACAATCAACCAACTACATTAAGTCATTTACACACTTGTTAAGATGAACACAATCAACCAACCACAGCTTACACACTTATTAAAATGAACACAATCAGCCAACTACACTGAAAATAGTCCAAATGTTAATATTGGACATTTGTGGAAATTACATATAAACTGAAATTCAAGTATTTGAATTTAATTTTTGTGACCCCATTTGGGATCGCGACCCATAGTTTGAGAAACGCTGCCCTACATGATTTATCAATTGGAACATTGTCACCATAAACTTCCACAAGCATTTGATGCACTTCAGCTGTACTTTTCTTCCAATTATAGCAGAAAACTAAAATTTCCTGCAAATGCTGCTTAGTTAACACAAAAGTTGACATATTCAACACAGTAAAAAACAAAGTTTTTCTATGAATCTCAAAGCAATATAAACTGAATATTATTGACAGATGTCTAACCTCTCTGAAACTGCCAAAATTGGCTGTCACTATGAAACATAATAGACAGAGCCATCTTTTGAAAACGGACCAAATTAATTTGTACTCCCAATATTTATAATAAAATAATATTTAAAATAAGCATATAAATTTAAAATATAACACCTCAATAAATTGTATAAAGTCCTTCATTTTATTCAAATTTTAAAAATTTTATCTTTCTAGGTGCTATCATGTTGCAAACATGTTATGATGCTTTACATAAATAAAACCAAAATTTTCTCTTTTTTTAACCTATATAGTATTTTTCCAGAGTAATAATAATGAATAAAAGTAAACAATAAGCCAAATAAGTAAGATAAATCATTTATTCATTTCTAATGAATCTATTGCTTATGTAGGGAGATATAAGAGAATGTGAATAGATACTTGATTTTCAAGCATTCTGCAAGAATCCTTCTTCCACCCAATAACTGTAGTCATGGTTCTTTTAAAAGTTATATAACCAAAATAGAAGGGTCCTAAAATTTTTTAAGGATATATCTGTTAATCAAGATTTTCAATTAGAAAAGTCCAAATATTTAAAAAAATAACTTTTTGTGCACATTTTGAAATGTTGGACTAAATTATTAAAATTCAGGTTAGTAATTTAGGAATGGGTCATTGGATATTCAAAATTAACATTTAGGATAATAATTTTTGAAATTGGCCACAGAATCTTGAAGATGATATCATTGCGATATGACAGTGGATGGTATCATAAAATATCAATGTACAATGGCATTATGACTGTTTCCAAAATTATATTCTGTAGAATCCTGAGGTTCCATGAGGTGGAATTAATGGTTCCATTAAAAAAAATATAATAATAATAAAAAACCCTTTTTCTTCCAAAATTATAGTAATATTGATATATAATTTTTATTTAAGAATATTCAAATTATATATTACTGATAAATATGCCCATCAAAACTGATGGGCATATTTACTAGTAAGTGTTGCCACAAATCAAATTTTAAAGTTTTAATTTGTTATATAAAGTTATTTTTGTTCAAATGGGTTTTGTAATGCTGTATATGATATGGAAGAGTTCTGTGGTCAAATTAAATTGGGAAACATTGCATTATGGCATTACAATGGATAATGTCACAATTGATGTCACTGTTATACCAAAAAAAATTCTGGACAATAACTAAGACTAATTTAGATTAAATTAAAAATGACAAGGTAGCTAAAATTTATATTTTTAATCAAAAAAATATTATTTATAATTATCTCGTTTTTTCTTAGGAACTTGGTCAATAGCATCACTGTCTACTTTTATCATATTTTATTATTTACTTGGATGTTGGACATATGGTCTAAGTATTTCAAATGG
Organism: Olivierus martensii; assembly: GCA_000484575.1. NCBI lineage: Eukaryota > Metazoa > Arthropoda > Arachnida > Scorpiones > Buthidae > Olivierus > Olivierus martensii. The sequence continues at coordinate 27,746 of AYEL01049437.1, read as the reverse complement.
CTTATTTATTCCAACTCTGTTGATTGGAGCTTCATGGGGACGTTTAATAGGAAAAATAACATTAGCAATTTTTCCAAAACAGGTATGATGAATTTTAATTATCAATTACAGATTTAATTTAAAAGTAAATTGGGAATTTGACATCATTTAATAATAAAATCTCTGAATAATAAGAATATTGCATATTTTACAAACAACAAATATTGATTTTTCTAGTTCCACTTTTTTATACTACAGTGGTACCTTGGTTAATGACTGTAATCCATTCCAGCAGAACCGTCGTTAACCAAAGCACAATTTCCCATAGGATTTAATTGAAAATTGATTAATTTGTTCCAGCTCCTTCCTACAACCATCATAGTAAATATTAAAAATGTAGATAAAACTCATTTAAAATGTCCTTTAATTGAAAACTGATTAATTTGTTCCGGCTCCTTCCCACAATCATAATAAATATTAAAAATGCAGATAAAACTCATTTAAAATGTCCTAAAAATAGCCGCATTCTTACGGTTAAATGTAATTAAAGTGAAATGTCCAAAAAATATGGAAAATATCGCTAATTTATTATATTTGCTACAAAAATTTAACATATAGATCAAATAAAGTTTAACCTCACTGCAGAAAAGTGCTAGTCTTATTTATTTTATAAAAATCATAAATCTCAACTTTAAATCATTTCTGTACAAATTGTTTTAACTTACTGTTGAAATTTTTCATTTTGAGGACTGTAAATTTCATTTTATAAATGTTAGTGCCAAGAGAGAGAGAGTGATATTTTCAGCTCTTCTGTTTAAAATATTCGATGTTAGTATTATGATGAGCACTTGCATGCACTGCCACTTAATAATCGCAGATTGAAAACTAATTCAAAAAATAAAATGTTTTCTCAGAATGTTCTGTAAGATAAAAAAAAAAAAATGTGAACATATCAAGACATAATTTTACTTTTATAGGACTTACTGTATAAACTTAATCATGTTTTGAATAATTATTAAGAAAAAATTAATTTATCTAAATTAGAAGGTATTAAAAATGGTATTACTGAGAGAAAATGGAGAAATTTATCAGGCAACCAATAAAGTTCTGTTGGATTTTCACATCATCAAATTGCATGTGCTCCCCATAGTATTCCTTCAGAGATGAGATAGATAACAGGAAGATAATGGATTAGTGAGTATTTCCTCTTGTAACCAGCTGATAGTGGTCACTACAGTTAAACAGGGACATCAGCAAGAGCAGTCAAACAATGGAACCCCAAACATATTTATACAGACCTGTATGCTATATGAGTTTACACTGGGAATGAAAGTTTGCAGTGCAAAGAAAAATATCCTAGACTTTCGGTAGGGATGTGATAACAAATTTAAGGCCAGTGATGAATCTCTCCATGTACAAGACATCCACAAGCTGTAGACAAAAAGGCGTTCAAGACAGCTATTGAAGCTGATAGTGGCCAAACATTGGGAGAAGCATTCAACTGCACTACAAAAGCCATTCGACAATACCTCCATCAGTTTGAGAAATGAATAAAGTGGGATAATGGATCCCACAAGTTGATTGTGTCTCAGAAAGCAACACAAGAAAATGCTTATGTTTCTTTGCTGTCCCATCAAAGAAAGGATTCGTGTCTGGACAGAATGCTGACCTGCAATGAGAAGTGAGTTCTTTATGATATTCCATAGCACCATTGTCGATGGTTGGCACCACATGAACCTCTTCCCTAATAACCAAAACCACTGCTGCATCAACAGAATGTTATGCTCTGTGTTTGGTAACTGTTTGGGTTATTGTGCATTTCAATGCACAATAACCCAAAAATGGCCAAACAATCAATGTAACTGTACACACACTCAGCAACTGGAATGTGTGCATGAAAAACTGAAAACCATGGAGCCAGCACTTGTGAATCACAAACATGTCATTCTGTTAGAAAACAACACAAAGCCACGTCATTAAGGTCGCCTATCGACACTGTTATCTGACTTGGTTGGGAAACACTAATGCATCCCCCATATTCTCCTGACATTGCACCTTCAGATTATCATTTGTTTTATTCATTAGACAACTAACTGCGAGGATGATGGTTCCAAATCCTCCATGAGGTGATACATACATTAGATGATTTCTTTGGTTCATATTCAGCTGAGTTCTACCAATGTGGGATTTATAGTCTGCTCAAGCATTGGAGATAGCTCATTGTTGCTAATAGGAACTATTTCTGTTTTCCAAATACATCTTACTTCATATTATCATGTTTCTTTTTGCTGTGTAAAAATCTGACAGAACTTTGTTAGTTGCCTGTTACAAAAGTGTTAGAACTGGCAGTATCATAGATTAAATGTCATATTTTGCCTTTCTGAATGGTTCCTTTATTCTTAAATATCTTTGAAAATATCGATCAGAAAAATAATTCTACCAAGAAAATTGCACAAAAAATTGGCAGAATCAGATTCTGTTAGAAAAATAATACACTTCTATTCGAGAAAACAAAGTTGAAACATGTGCTACACAAGAGGATGCATAGAAAAAAATATTAATGATGGATTGTAATTTGGAAGGAAAATGTAATAGGAGACGTGGATTTGTTTTATAGTTTTCACGTATACACGATAGTTTTCGAGAAAAAAGCCTGGTCTATAGAAATGTGGGCATCCTGTATAATACATATGGCACCCCCATAAGACTTCAGATACTTTATTTATTGTGTATAATAATTTGAATCAGTTGAATTTTATAAAAAAATTTTTTATAATTTTGATTAATAGTTAAGTAATTATTATTTTTTTCTTTAGTCATATCTGTAACCATAGTAACCACCTGTTAGTTCTACCTTAAACATTTAAAAAGTTTGTTCTATTACTTGTAATTCTGTAGCCTGATGATGACCTAGTTCCAAAAATGTTTGCATCTAAAAAATAAATTAACCTAACTGCTAGTAGTACTGTGTTTAATCTTTAATCTTATAGGCAGTTATAAAGATATCGTTTATTATATGAGAATTTCATTTACAAGCATTTCCTAAACATGCTTTAATTTCACAAACCAGGATTGATCTGTATATTATGAAAAAAATTTAATAAAAATAATAAATAAACAAGGTTATTTTCTCAATCAAAAATTTTTAATAATTTTTTTTTAATTTATTAATTTTCACAAAAATTTTAAAATATTTTAAATCTACTTACACATGTTTGCTGAATAGAAAATTGTTAATGTGTATCAAGTTGTGTTTCTTACCACAAATTGATTTACATACACACAAGTTTACAGAAAAGAAAATTGAAATAAAGAAAAGAATGAATTTTTTATTTTCATTGAAAAAGATAATTAAAAATATCACTAGTAATATATTTTTTTCCATTACCATGTGCAAATTTGCATATCTATCAAGTTATAATTATTAATACAATATAATATTTTATTATTATATTATTATATTGTATTAATATTATTATATTATTTTATTTGTATTAATTATATGCTTCTAAACCTCTTATAATTTAATGAGTTGCCATAGCAATGTAGTTGCTTTATTCCTTCTTCGAATTTGATTTGAATTATTTTAGAACAAATTGCCTGAAGATGGCTATGAAGCCGAAAACATTAGCGTTTTTATGTTAATAAAATATTTATCTCAGCTGCTATTAGTGCTAGTTTATTCTCCTTTGATTAGTATTTGAGTCTAATCAGTATTAGAGTCTCAAAACGTATTATGGAGCAGAGCCAGCTCGCAACATACAATGCAAAGAAGGAATATCTCAACCTAGCCTCTAAGAGAATCAGAACTAAAGAAACTTGGGAGTTCTTGAATCAATGCAGATTAAATAAAGTCTTCTCCACTTCCATTTTCAAGATCAAACTACCAATCAAGTCTGAAGCTGTTTTCCTAAGAACTAAGAAAGTATGTTTAAAGGTCACAACCGCTGATGCAAAGAGAAGGTATTATAAGTTCTGTTACTTAATTGAACGCTTCACCGCCACTCTAATGACTCAAGACGCCAATCTTCCGGAAATAAGTTATATTTTATAGTTGATATTACAATTGATTACTCCCTTATCCAAAGTTCAAACAATATGTAAAAATCCTCTCTATAATTCTAACTCCACATTCTTGTCATAGAGGGGACAACAGGAATAAGGATCTGAGTTTTGAGCTCTTTCTGCTGACTAAAGGAATTCTGGTTCTACTCAAACCAAGATGTGAGGTATTGTGTTGATAGCTGAATGGTACTGGGATAGCAAAAGATGCAGTATCATGAATGATTACTTCAAGGAATTAGGTGAAACCTCATCATATTTAGCTTTCCACTTGCATTGGAGGATAATCTGGTAGTGATTATTTTTCTTTCTCCAGTTTTTTAAACTTGTAGTGTTCTTTTAAAAATATATCCAAAATCCTTTCAATAGATTATGGCAAATAATTTTAATGATATCGATGTTTTAATATTAAACATTATTGAATGACCATTATTCTTGTTTTGAATTGCTGTCATATTATAGGGAGATGATATATATCCTTAAAATATATTGGCATGTGACTAACAGTAAGAAATACACGTATTTGGGATATTTGAAACACGAGTTATCTTGATAACAACAAAGTGGATGCATAAGTCAATTTTTTAATAGGGAGATGATATATATCCTTAAAATATATTGGCATGTGACTAACAGTAAGAAATACACATATTTTGGATATTTGAAACACGAGTTATCTTGATAACAACAAAGTGGATACATAAGTCAATTTTTTATATATGTAATCAAGTTCAATGAATATAGATCAATGGATTTTATGAATAAATGAATCCTTCCATTATTTGGTTTCACCTATTTTGGAAAATTCAAAATTATCAAATTCGGATCATTATCATTGACGTAATAATGAACGATTTCGATAATTTGTTACACGTTTGATCTTCTAGTGGATCCTAAGATTCATCTTGCCGAAAAATAAATTTAATTTCTATTTAGATTTGTCTATTTCGTCCTCCATCCGGATTACATGAAATGCTGTCTGTCATGCTGAAAAATCGGTGAATGGATGACCTTAATATAAATTACGTTTGTCTATCTGCACAATGAAATCTTCTTATTCTAGTTTTACAAAAAATAATTATTTTCCTGATGTAATATCCTTTTTACTCCGACGATAAAAAATAAATATATAATATATTTATGTTACTTTATATCGTTGAACATATTAGAGCAATGTTGCTCTTATTGCTCTTTCTTGTTTAAGTAACTTTCTGACCAGAAGTTAGGAAGCAGCGAGCTATTTAAGTACCCATCACTGCCTGCCAACAAATGAACCTTTTCTGGAAAAATCTTCAAGTGAGGCACTCGGAATTGAATCCGGATCTTCCAAACGGCAAACAAATACTTTACCAGATCATGTTGCAGCTTTTCGTTTAGCTTGAGTAGAAATATTGAGCACTGTCAGATTATAAAAGCATTCTTATTTGTATTATCGACTGGATTTGAACGCTTGCGCAGTCAAATCTACCCGATAGTATTGATAACTTTCGGATATTAAATACTGTAATCAGGAGCTGTTAACCAAGACATGGGTTCAACTAGCAAGAATGGAATTTATGAAGACATTCGATATTAATAAACAATTAAATACATTTACTGGACTGAATGATTACGTGGAAGTGGATCAATCCTTCAAAATGGATATTTCCATTTTGAAGGATCCTCTTAACAATTCCCGGTTATCATATCCAAAATTTTTAAGAGAGATTCGAATCCGGCGTTGAATCTTTTCTTTGTCTCCTCGGCCGGCTTCATTATAGTAATGACCTCCGAATTTGCCGGCCGCCTCATATCCTTAACTGCCCGGTTATCATATCCAAAATTTTTAAGAGAGATTCGAATCCGGCGTTGAATCTTTTCTTTATCTCCTCGGCCGGCTTCATTATAGTGATGACCTCCGAATTTGCCGGCCGCCTCATATCCTTAACTAATTTGGCGGCGAAAAATCTATAAACAAATAATTTAATATTTAAAACTTTAATTTTTATCACAAGATATTTTGTCACTTCATTTAACTTTTTATATGATCCGATGATACTTATCTCTACAAAACTGTTTTAAACAAATAAAATATTAATTGCAACTTTATATAAATTAATATAAAAATGCAATAATTGTGCTCAATAAATACATAAAGATTTTAAATAAATCTATACAATTTCTACAATTTTAGAATGTTTATCTTTTAAATACAGTACAATTTTAAAAAAAGGTAAATTAGAATATTAGATTACTGTATAAATCTCTCGAATAATAATAAATATATTTTTATAGATAAAAACAATTTCAATCTGAATTCAAATATGCTTTATGAAAAATTGAGAAGGGAAGGTTAAAATCCAAATATACCGATTTAAGGTTCTCAAATTAATTAAATTTGAAAATAGATATTTTATAAGAATTTTCAAAAAATATATTATGTATACTTAACGAATGATTCATTGATTTTATTGATGAATAGAATTATATATTCCAAAATACGAAATCTAATAGCACATATATCGTTTATGTTTATATATACAAGGACATTTATATATTAAAGTTAACAAAACAAGGAAAAGTTAATATTAAAACATCGATATCATTAAAATTATTTGCCATAATCTATTGAAAGGATTTTGGATATATTTTATAGCAGTTGTTTTATGAAATTACTATACTTTATCATTTGTTTGTCTGTCAAATCATCTGGAAAATATCTTAAAAACAAAGCAATGCAGAACATTTAAATTATAAAATGTCGTTCCTTTTTATCTAAGATATATTAATAATGATCTATAATTTTGAAGTACAGGTTGATAATCAAAAATCCAGCAACCTCGGGACCTGAAGATTGCCGGATTTTCGAAAATTCCGGATTTTTGATACATATATGCTGTATATATTTAACAGAAAAGGACTACTTGTACAGTGGTTTAAAGAAATAAAATTAAACATTAAATGAAAAGTTAAATGAAATTTTAATGTTCAATAACTGCATAAAAGAACTGTAGTTCTACAGAATGTTAATTCAACTAAATAAAATATTTTCTACAGAATTTTGATTCGTTGCTATACCCTCGGAAAAACGTTTAAAAATTTTATATAATACCAATAAAGAAAAAATCCAGAAAAAACGCCAAAATGTTAAAAAAAATTTCTAACTTCAACCGTGTCTTAAAAAGGCCAAAAAGAGCTCATTTAGTGTCAAAAAGCCATCTGGAAACTCTGGTTGTAAACAAGACCAAATATCTGATTCTAAAGTACAGGTCCGTCAAAACATAAACGGCGCCTCCAGAAAAAAATGGCTTGCCAACTTGGTAAATTTAAAAATGCGCTCCGACATTCATGCCGAAAAACTGATGGAATCGGAATATTGATTGCCGGATTTTTGATTATCAACTTGTACTTCTCTTGCAAAATAACAGCATTCGAAATTATAAAATTTCTGTACATTTTGAACCATTTTTCGTGAAAGATATCAATAATCAGTATTTTCAAAAGTCTTTTGTAAAAAATAGTAATAATGGCACTTAACAATGATAAAAACTTTTAAAGTTTTTCTTTATACTATATTTTCTTAACCTATAGGAACAAGAAACCTTTATAAAAATACTATTCTAATTTTTACGAATATTTAAGTTCAGGATGAAGTTCTAATAATAAACGAATTAATATTGAAAGAAACAGTTCTGAAAGAACTAATCGCCTATTTTTCAATGTTTTTTTTTTGGAATGATTAAAAAATACGAGATTAATTATATATCTTACTAAAATCATGTTCAATGCATAACATCGATATTAAATTTAATGAAAATCTATTAAATAATTATATATTATAAGGAAATCTCAGATGATTAAGCGTCTATCATTTAAATAGATAAATATAGAGAGTTACTTAATCTAATCTCAAATTTTATTTTCGTAGCTTGATCATCCTGCTAAATTTTATAAAATTCATCATAAGTTTCAGCATCCAACATTTTTAATGGATAAAGACAAATGGTCAGTTTATGATTCTTTGAGATAACTTTCAACGACTTGATCTTCCTGCTAAATTTCATAAAAATATAACCAATGGATTAGGATATATGAAGAAAATATTTTTAAAATCTATAAATTTTAAATAATATAAGACAGAGTAGTAAACGATTCATCATTGTGGTTACCTTTAATATCGGAACATGGCTATTAGTAGATTTTCACGAAATTTTGGTTAATTCCGACGTTATTCCATTGAGAGATAGTATGATCCATTCATATGTCCTATTTTTCTTTAAAAAATAGGCTAAAAATTTACAATTGATAAAATCCTCACTAATATTAATCTCATTCTTTAATATGATTCTCAATTCTCAGACTTTTATGAAAATTCAAGATACAGTTTCATTTCCAACAATGTATAGTTTATTATATTATTTGGTGATCAAAATTCAAATCGAAAATTATTATTACACTATATATTTATTCAATACTTTTATTGCATACAAAAACTGAACGATAAAATTATATTTAATTATCCAATAAATAACTAAACTGTAATTTATAGTTGATTTCAAATATCCAGATGCAGAATTTTTAGAACCATCACTGGTAGAATCTAAAAAAATTATCATCATCATTAATACTTCAATGTTATCTTTAAACATAAAAAATTTTGCTTACTAATTAATTGAAATATTCATTTTATTAAAGATAAATTAATTTTAATGATATTAAACAAACATTATCAATAATCCTTTTCTAAATCATTTTATAAAATCTAAATTATTCTTGCAATATTTATGGTTTTTAACATGAATATTTCTTACCTACGCATATATTTTTATTGTTATCTTCCACGTGTTGCAAAAGATCAGTAAGATCAGCCGAAATCAAATCTCTAAAATTAATATAATTAATTATTATTTTCTACCTAAATATATATTGGGTTACATAATAATACTGTAAGGCAAAATTTATATACTTGGGTAAAATAGTCTTGCAACTTTTTGATTTCTTACTTCAAGCATAATATGGATCTCGTAAAAAAAACACATTCTCTGAGAGGTTAAATATAGTCATATAGTTATATATAATTTTTATATTTTAATTATTTTATTTTATCCACCTACAACAACCTCCTCCACACAGTTCACATCTGTGCATTTTTTCTATGACAATGACTGAATCAGAAATTATCATCGCCAGAAAGAAAAATATTCTAATTAATTAAATTTTTACCTGTTCCAATATAAAGAATGTCGTATTTTTCCCTATTAACAGTTTCTATTTGTGGATCAATAAAAATCGAAGTGTAAGGACAGCTGGAAAAATATTTAAATAAATAATCGGAAAAAATATCATCATGTTTATATTTTACATAGTTAAATTATTCGTATCTTTATTTTTAAAAATTAAAAAAATACCTTTTATTTGTGTTTACCAATATAGCATCGCCTAAGAACGATCGTACTGGTTGATTCATTGCACAATGATCACTTAGAAAATTTTCTAATTGTGAAGAAATTTCAGTAGAGTAATTAGCGCTCTTAAAATAAATAAGTATTTAATTTAATCAAATATAATTATTTTTGCTCTTTGCTGAATTTCTTTCTTACATTTCCAGGTCTTGATATTGTTATTTTCTCAGGATAATAATAGACAGTACCCATTCCTCCTCTAAAATTTCCATTAAAAGAATCTTCAACATTTTTCATATTAAATACACAAACAGCTGATTCTCCAAAAAGATTATTTCTAATAATAAGACAATAAAATAAAATGTAACTAAATAACAGCAGAATAATTATTTTATTATACGTAGGTTTATTATTTAAAATATATGTTTACGGTACAGAATTGAAAAGAGCATAAAATATTTGATCTTCTTTGTTATGTGTTTTATATATGACATCACTAACAGCTTCTATAAAGAGAATTCTATCAAAGTTATGTAAAAATATACTGTATAATACTGTGTAACATACAGTATACAATAATCGAATATTCTTAAGTATTCATCTTTATCTTTTTTGCACTTATCTCATATTTATGTTATTAATTATGTGCTATATAAATTTAGTGAAGGTACAACTTACGTATCTTATTATAATAAGGTTTCCCTGATGCAGAACAGATGAGATTTGTTTTGAAAAACGTTGTTTTGAAATCTCCATAACCCTGGTCGTTGATGCATACTCTAGCCATTTTGGTATGTACAATCTGAATGATAGAATGAAAATTTATAACTGTTATGTATCAAATACTACAAGCACAAAAAAAATTACCATTTTATCGATAATCTCCTCAGATTTTTCACTGAAGAAGAAGTATACATATTTTTCATGACGGAATGATCCCACGAATTTCGGTTCTGTAAACGTTATAACTTTTATTATTCGCTCATGTAAAGTATGCTGATGATAACAAATTTGTTTGGAGTTAAGAAAATCATTTTTATCAAAATAAAATCATTATTTTAGCTTAAATGTTCAAAAAATAATAATGAAATGCTTTATTGCTTTTATAGCAGTAGATATGCTGCAAAAATTTCGAGAATATTCTTAATAAGATTTTTATAATTTCTGATAATCATAATAAAATACAAACATTTAAAATTTTAATAAACTTATCTATCATGTAACTGCTATATAGGTATTTTTGTTTTCTGTTCTTACTGGATTTCTGTAAATCAAACCGTTGTTGTCATTAACATCATCATAAGTGACAGCAGATATCTTTCCAACTACAGAATGGAAATTTAGTTAATAATAAGCTTTCTTTTAATAACGAAATAATATAATTATTTATAATACAGTATTTTATAAATAATTATTAATTAAATTTAGTTTACCAATAACTACTGCAGTACTTCTAGAAAGTGATCCGTGTGGACAAATCCCTTCTGTATCATATCCATCAACTACTGTATAGTTTATATCCTAAATTTATATTAATTAATACCGATTAATCATTTCAAACGTTCTAAATAGCTTCTTATCATGATAAAAATGTTTTTACTTTCTTTCTATAAACTCTGCACAATGGTCTACGGGCATGAGTACCACAAATCAGGAAATGATCTTGAGAAATATCTTTGTATATACGCAAGAAATTGTTACACAAGTCCTGAATTAAACAAAAGTTTTAGTATTAATTACTTATTGATATATTTTAAATTAAAATTAATAGTTAATTACTCCAGAAACATTATTTATAAAACTATTATAAATATGTATCGTAAATTAGTTTTAATCATAATATTAATACCTTCCATTCCGTTTTTATAAAACAGTCTTCGTGATCATATTAGTTACTGTTCCATTCAAACTAATATAGTAAGAAATAAAACTAAATTCAGATTAAATGGCAAAGTTTAAACGTGCTAATAATGGTCTGATATATTTTAATATGAGAAAAATTACCTTTACATAGTCTAATGAATTCATGAAAAAATTGTAAAATTTGTTCCTGTGAAAAAAATATATATATTAAATTAATTAATATCACAACTTCAATTGCAAAAACACATGAAACTAATTCACTAATAAAAAGCATTAAGTTTTCTTGTATATAATTTTGCATCAGTTATTTTTTCCTTTTTATGTTTCTTTATGATAATGTATTTTATAATTTTCTATGAATTGTCCACAAAAATTAATCAATGGTTAGGTTAGGCTGGCATATCGAACAAAAGATATTGCGTATCTGGCGGCAACCACTTATAGAGCCAATCACAGGCTGGCCAACACTCATGATGGGGTTCAATAGGCCAGGCCCAGACCCCTCCTGAAAAACTGGAGGTGTAAGACTCGGGTTTGAACCCGGTCCTCCAGGATGGTAAGCCACAGCTTTACCACGCAGCCAAATTGATGCCGACCGACATAAATCAATGGTATTATCAAATTTCGAATAGAGTGGTACATTGGTTAACGACGGCAATCCGTTCCGGTGGAACCGTCCGTAGTTAACCAAAGCCGTCTTTATCAATATATTTAATATTATTATTAGTAATTAATTTAATATTTTCTTTATATGTTAATAGTAAAACTTAAAACACTGTTAATGTCAGTCAGTATTACCTAAGTAACCTCAGTATTGCCTAGAGATTCCAGTTAAAGCTGATAATTATGAATTAATTGTGAAGTTTAACTAGGTAATGTATAGATTAACTAGGCATTATTGACAATACTGAACAGAGATGTTAAAATATGAAATTATACGGAAATTACAGAACTTTTCTTATATTATCCTTCTATACTTTAAACAATTTCTATAGTAGTTTTTGTTTGCAAATAAATATAAATTTCAACAAATACCTACACCTTTATTACTATAATTATTATTATTTATTTACTATTTCATACTTTACTTTTTTAAGAAAAGAATATCAGTTTTTGTTCTCATTTCAAAAAAATAAAAAATAATAAATTTATAAAAGATTTAATTATATTTTCATAAATTAGGAAACAAGATCAAAGTAAAGATGTTAAACTTAACAATACATTTATATAAGTTTTAAGGTAGTTATTAGATTAATTCTAAAATACATTAATATATAATTTAAAAGATTAAAACTGATAAGAACAATTTCAATAAATGTATTAAAAAATTTGATTAATGAATTTTTTGACTTTCAGAAATCTATTCCAATTAAAAAAAGCCAATAAATTAAGATGCAGATTGTATTTATTTATTATGAAGATTTTGAAGTTATTTCATCCTAAAAGAAATTCAATTTTTAGAAAATGCATTATAAAATATTAAGACAGTTCATCTTGAAAGATTAATTATCTAATTTATTATTTCAGCAGTAATTAATTTTTTTATGATAGAGAATAGTTTTGCTTTTATTCTTATGTATACTGTTAAATAATTAAAATATTTAAATTAAATTACATCTAAAATAATCAAACAAAAATGAAATTCAAATTGAAAAGATATTAAAATTTGAGTGCTCAGTATATTAAAAGAAATTCTTGGGAAAAGTGATTCATAGCAGGTAAAGGAAAACAGTTCCAGGCAATTGATTATGAGTCATGCAAGTGAATAATATGTTGCAAATTTCCTTGTAAATTTCATTCAGAATAAAATAAAAAAATTTCTCTGATGTATAACTCCTAAATTTATTTATTACACTACATGTTAAAAAGCTTTCAACAGAATATTTAATATATAATTAAAAGCAAGCTTATTAGTGAAGAATATTAAAATGAAAACAGTATAAATTAGTATAGTTCAGCAAGAATTAATATGGATTAATTGCCAGCTTTTAAAAGAAAAACAAACCTCCTCAGAAGCTCCACCACCAGGTTGTAGTTGAGAAGAGTAAATGGAGAGAGGAGTTGTACGAGGAGGAGGAGATGGCGGAGATATAGAAGCAGCGGAGGGAGTAGTCCTACCATCAGAAACCTCGGATGTGGAAGCTCCTCCAATTCCTGCAAGTGATTGACTGGTTCTGTATTCGCCAGAGGATTCGGACTGTGGGGCATCCCTACTGCCATTGTCAGCAGTTCCTCGCATGAACTGCTCGAAGAGGGCGGTGTGGCTATAAAGTCATTAAAATAGAGTATTTATCATTATTTAATTATTCCATAAATTGAATATAAATATATTCAATGTATGTAAGATACATTAATCATTATTATATATATAATTATATTATATATATTGATAATGATTAAAAGAATACAATTTATTTTGCTAATAATTTATTAGTTTTTGCAAATAAGTAAACAAATAATGAATGCAAATAAAAAATATTATAAACTATTTGAATTAAATACATAATTATTAAAAAATAGAGTATTACAGTAATAATATAATTGCTTAAAAAATTAATTGATATCTTATTATTATTTGAATCATAAGATTTCCTCAAATATTAAGTAAAAATATTTATTTTTACTTTTATATTTAGTTTTTATTTTATATCTTTTAAACCATATTTGAGAATTTAATAAATAATAGAAACTGAAAGTATTATTGCTAAAATTTAATATATTAAACAGTTTTCAAATTTCCATACAAATTTCCATCTGTGGTATGATCCCACAAAATCAAAATCGGGGCATTGAAAATTTGGCATCATGATCAGAATGGTTTAGAATTATAGAATCAAATATGGTCAAAAAGGATCTCTTTGATGATCATAATGAAAATTCATGTTTAAGTGTTCAGATTTTTATTTGAATTTACATGCTGTAGATACTTTGATTGCAAGAGACGTTTTAATATTAGAAAAATGTTAAAGTTCAAAAGTAATAACTTGAGGATAAAAATCTGTAATGTCACAAATTTTGTAATAAAGTGGGATGAGAGAATGAAATAGCAATACAGTGGTATTGCTATTTCATTCTCTCTCATTCTTGGTTAATGACAGTAATCCGTTCCAGCGGAACCGTCGTAAATTTTTTTTTTTTGAGAAAAAAATCCTCGGCTTATACACGAGTATATACGGTATTTTCTGTGTTGAATACTTTTCAAATTTTTACAATATATAAAATTTATATAGAGAACATTTCTGTAAATGTACAATAAAAGTTCTCAATTGTGGTTTATTAAAATTCTTCTATTACTTATATTTTTTCTTCAATTTTTCAAAAAGAAATTCAATAGCTGTTATCATTATAAACTAGGAATTTCCAATTAATTGTAACTCATTCACATAATATGCCACAATTGAATTAAATCTAACATCAATATTTTAATTTCTTTTCATAATATTGAAAAATATTTTCATGATTATTTATTCCACTAATAATGATTAGGTTTTGTTGAAGTTGTGATTTTGGATCCACAAGATTCTACTAATTAATTTATAATTATTGATCTTATATAATTTTATATTTCAATTCAACTAAATTTTCTATAATAATTAAAAGAGCATTTATTTCAATAAATACTTATAATTTTTATACATTTTTATGCAATTTAATACAATCATTAATTAAATAACAATGACAATTTTTTTCTGAAAACAATACAAACTGGCTGAAAACTATTCAGAAATGTAAAAGTTATGGAATTTCATATAACTTATTCACTATTTCAATTTAAATGACTTATTCCATAATGATGAAATTGCTGAGTAAAACAATTCTAAAGAAAATATATCTGCTAAACAATTTGCAAAAATTCCACATGTCAACTATATTCTATTTAATATATTAAATGATAAATATTTACATTTAAGAATTATTTAAGTTCAATTGAGTAAAATATATTTTTAAAATATTTACATATAAATATAAATTTTTATTTTTAACTTACAGTTCAGCCAAAACTGTGAGTTCATGATAAGTTCTTTGTAATACAAAATCTATAAGTCTTCCAAGTGAGATATTACCTCCTCCAGAAGGAGGAGGACCTACTACTTGCATGGCTGCTATTGGAGTTTGACGTCCTTCTATTGGTCTGGGAACCATATTGCCTACTCCAATTTATTGCTAAAAATAAAATTATATTACTATATTTACATAAGTATCATAGTTTATTTACATAATAAATTTAAAAATTAATTTTGTCTTATAAAAATATAGTGAAGTGTATTAATATTAAAATATATAAATAAATCTTTTATTTTGCAGTTTATTTTAAAAATCAAATTTAATCCTTATCTCGGTTGTTAATTTTTTTTTATAATTTTCCCTTTAACATTAAATGTTTGCCCAAAATATCTTAAAAATAATGTTGTCATTAAAAATTAATAATTAATGTTAGACAAGATATATTCAATATAGAAAGATTGAATCAGTATATATTTATTATTATTATTATAAATAAATAAATACAGTATAAGTCTTATAGATTTATATTAAAAAAAAGTTTAATTTTTATTATTTTATTATTGAATTTTAAAATTTAATTATAAATTACAGGTAGTTATTGATTTACAAAATCAATCAAAACATCAAGATATAGAAATGTTCTAAATTTATGAATTGCTCACTATCAATATTTATAATTACACTGCATTTTCTTGTAATAAACTTAGCAAAAACACAAAAAGGGTCCTTTGTGTATATCAGATCAATGCACATAGATTTGTATGCAGAATTGCATTAACTAGTTATAGAAGATACAGATTATATCATTGTTGTAAGTACATGTAGCTATGGTGTTGTAAATTGAGGATTAACAGTACATTTTTACAGTGTATAATTAATGATCAATGTAATATCTATGCAATAATTATAAGAAAACTTGGTACTTTGAAAATATGCATTATAGATAACTATGGGCATGTTCAAAAAGTCTAACATGTTAAACTTTTCTCACATTGAGTTAACCTCTTTATCATATATACTTTTTGACCAGTCCATTAGAGAGACATGCTGTCCATAAGGAAATTTTAATAGAAGCTTTCAAATGTTTGGAAGATGCAATTTTTTCTGATAGTTCCGATGAAGAAATAGAGTACTGCATAATTCTAAATAGAGTAGAATGCAGTTATAAGAGAAGACAATGCACAGGCAATAAAAAACTATGTTGAAGATATTGTGCTTTTATTTGCTTAATCATCTAATAAATAAATTTGATTGAAAAATTTACTTAGAAATAGCCGTACATTGTATCACATGCAATATTATCCATTTTTTATCTACTTGAATACCACAATTTGCACATGTGTTACACTGGGAGCCACCATGTTTTTCATGAAATAAACTTGCTACTTCTTTCGTTAGACTTTTGTGCGATACGTCACAGATATGGAGCATGCACAGTGCATAGTAAAATTACTTTTTGATCACCTCATTAAAAACGCATTAGACTTTTTGAACGTGCCCTATAATGCTCAATTTAGAAAAATTTAATGACAAAAAAAATTTTTTTTAAATAAATATAAAAAACTATTATCTTTTACATGTGAAATTTGAAGCAAATACTCTCTTAATACAAATAAGAATCATTCCAGAAGCTTTTGCTTTAACCTGTTTGCAGCCATTCACGATACACAGCAAAAGTTTTTGCCTGTTCATTGATGTTTGTTCCATTTCCTTGACATATCAAGGAAACGGAACAAAAATAAAAAATAAAAAATTAATATAAAAAATTCAATTCTGATTTTATTAATCCAGATTTGCAAATTGGTTTTTGTATGTAATCGTTGAAAATACACCCCTCTGATGGTGAATCCTAAATTTTTCCAATTGCCAAAATATTTTTTAAATTATGTGTAAACAAACATTGTTTATATTTGGACGGCTCAATAGAATTTGGAATTTTTTATCCTATCTTGTTGACTTTATTCCCATTCTGATTATGCAATTTGATATTTTAGAAATTTTTGGAAAAAATCATATTCTTCTTCCAATAAACTATAAAATTCTGAAAATTAAAAAATATTGTAAATAAGAAAATTTTTATTAATTCCTATTAAATTAAAATTTATCTTAATAATTCATTTTTTGTTTTAATTTCACTGACATTTAGGAGAAAATTGCAAAAAACAAATCATAAACACCCTCAGGCCATTTAAATGAGCGTGGCACTTTGTTTTATAGCAGCCATTCCTTTCCCAGTAAATTATAGCCAAGCTTACTTTGGATGTGAATAAGTAGCATTGGGTCCAGCGTTACAATATACCAGCAGTGGTGCAATTAGAGGAACAGAAAATATAGCTATTTATGTACCAGATGAGGCTATTTTTGTATATGTTAGGATTTTTTGATATAAATAAAAAAATCTATAAAAAGTATTGTGAAAAATTGTGTAAATGAAGTAAGAACAAGATAATAAATATGACAATACAGTGGTGCCTTGGTTAACGATAGTAATTGTCATTAACCAAAACCGCCGTTATCCAAGGCACAATTCCCCATAAGATTTAATTGAAAATCAATTAATTTGTTCCAGTTCCTCCCCACAATCATAGTAAATATTAAAAATGCAGCTAAAACTCATTTAAAATGTCCTAAAAATATGGAAAATATCATTTATTTATTATATTTGCTACAAATAAAAATTAGCATTAATAAAATGAATTGTTCATGAAAACAGTTTTTAATTATCAATCTTCACCAAGACAACAATTGTGCTCACTTCAGAGTTTTTTGACAAACGAACCCATAAAAAATATGCCTAAGGTTGTTTGCTTCTGCCTCTTTTTTAAAATGTTCCTGAAAAACTGCATGAACTTTTCATTAAATAGATCTGCAGTTCTGATAACCTCAGATTTGTTTAGATTCCATTTCATAGCAACATTTTGAACCTCCTCCCACTTTGCCAAAACATTTTTTATATTTCATCAGTTATAATTTGTTTTTTCTCTCCATCCTCATCTTCATATGAAATTTCCATTCCTTTTCTTCACATTGCTGCTTGAAAAGTTCTTCTAGCTTGTCAGTAGTAGTTCTCAATCATGCATCTCCAATAATTCTTCATCTTCTTCTTCCTCTACTTCCAAGATCATCAGCAGTTGCCACAATATCCTTTACCAATTTGAGTCCTTCATCTGACTCATTCATGTGGATGAGTGAGATTGGAAAATAACAGGATTTAGATTGAAGAGAGGTTCACATAATCAACAGTCATTAGCCAAAGCCTGTGTTGTCAACCAATAGATTTTTTTTCTTACAGCAACTCATTGTTAACTAAGTACATCGTTATCTGAGGCCATCATTAACCAAAGCACCACTGTATTTCAATGAATTCATGTAATTTTTTTAATAATTATATATTAATTTCATTCAACAGATGTTATATATCTCGTGGTTTTTTTATCAATAATTTCTGAAATTTTCAGCCAAATTTCTTCATTCATGACTCATTTTGTTCAGAGGATTTGTCATTATCTAAAAATATTGACTATTTCATTGGATAGCTAAAATTGCATATAAAAAAAATCCTGCTTTTGCTGATATTGTAAATGTAATGAAAAGTTATTAAAACTATAAAAAAAAAAAAAAAATGCTTTTATTGTTAGAAAGAAAACAGAAAATATAATAAATACTGAAAATTTCAAAAGATTTTGACAAAAATTAAATAAGATTTCACAATTTTAATTTTTTTAATTTTCTTTGCATATTAATTAGACTTAATCGAAAAAATAGCTGGCTGCAAAAGGGTTAAAATTTGAGCAAATGCTTTTATTTGAAACCTTTTACTCACATAAATAAGTTTCATGAATAAAGAGATCATTTATTCAAGTTATAAAGCAGTGGTTCCCAATCTTTTTTGCCTACTGCCCCCTTCTCAAAAAAAAAAAAATTACTCACTGCCCCTTTTCAGAAAAAAAAAAAAAACACACTGACCCCGTTCTTGAAATCAATAATGTAAGGAACAAAATTATAATGTTACTAATACCTACTTTTAATACGGACTGATCTTGCTTAAAAGACATTTAGAACTATTTGTTGAAACATACATTCGATTTAGTATTAAAGTTTTCAGTGCATTCTTGTGAATGTTGCCCAGGGGGCGGCAGTTGGTCCTCAATGCCCCCTAAATTTACCTTGGACCAAAAAAGCCCCCTTAGATCTCTTCAATATCCACCAGTGAGTGGTACTGATCTCGTTGGGAACCACTGGTATAAAGCAAAACCTTCTAAAATCTTGCATGTGGTCAGTACTAGACTCATCTTGTAGTAAAAGGTTCACAATTTTTTTCTTTCACAAATATAACTGAAGTTGTAAGAAAGTGAGAATTGTTAAGCATTATAAATATCAAACTTCATCTTATACTAATGATTTTACAAGTTTATTTCAATTTGAAAAAAAAGGATGGAATGATTTATCGAGGGAATATGCAGTAGGCCAATGAGGTAGTGAATCTAATACTTCTGTAGGAAGAGGTAGTGAATAAGGATGCAATTGATATATTGATATTTTTGCATTCGGCATGTTTATTTTTATATTTACCAAATATCAGATAAATTTAATTTTAATATTTGATTGAAAATTTTTTAGTACATATAAAAAATGATATAATTTGCCTTTCAATCTTTTAATGTAAATATTAGTGATAGATAATAGCATCAAAAAGCTTGACTCTACATTCTTATTTCATTTTTATGCTACATTTTAATTTTATATTTCAATTGTTAAATTTTGCAAAATTTTTAAGTGAAACATGGTATCAAATCTTTCATTATACAATTAAACTCCAATAAGATGCCACCATCTGTTCGGGGACAATTTTGGCAGCTAATTGGGGTTGGTGATTTGTCGAAAACATATGTAGTATAGAAATGAAAATGAACTCCAAATTTATTAAATTTAACAAAATAAAATTTATTAAATTTAATATGTATTTTGTTAAATTTAATAAATTTGGAGTTCAAACTTCAACATTTCTAAAAAAGTAACTCAAACATTTCTAAATTTAATAAATTTGGATTCAAACTTAACATTTCTAAAAAAGTATATACTTTACAATATAGTATATGAATTGTATATGTACAGTACTGTATAGAAAATATGTCCATCTGCTGTTCTGATCCTCTGAATTGAAGAAAATGCTTTTATTTTATGCTTTTGCTCAAGAAAATTTACTTCAACTTTCTTCATATAACCCAATGTTTTATTAATTTTCATCTGATAAATTAGCTGTTTTTTTTAAACAACACTTATATAGAACACACCACATCATCTTATAAATAGATTATCATATATATTCACGTATAAATTAATCTATGTATAAGCCAACCCCTAAGTTTAGTTTGAAAAATCAGTAAAAATATGAATCCCATATATAAGCTGACCCCCAACTTTCAAGTATTAGAACAATATAGTATTCATTGATATTTTCTATCATAATTTTTTAAATTTTCCAAATCTAGTTAACTATTGGAATAAATAAGGCCACTTAGATAAACATCACGATGCAATGCAACATGAAGAAAAAGTTGGATGGAGAGCAGAATGTAATTGTATTGCATGCATCGTGTCCAGTTGCATTTTTTTATAATACAAATTTATTGAAATGTTTGTTCAGCAGAAAATATCAAATATTAAAATTTTTTCATCAAAAATATTTAATAAAGTTTAAATGATAAAAAAAAAATTAGAATAAAAACACAATGAAGATTTTTCTGCAATTAATAGGAGTAGTAAGTTGATTAGCACATATGATCAAAAAGAATAATAATTTAATGATTTCTCATGGTTACAATTCAGATGTGTGTATCTTTTGTGATTTCTCACTTCAGATATATATATTTCAATGATTTCTTTCAAAATAATAATTTGCTTTAGATAAATAATAAAATTATTTTAATTAATGTAACATTTCCAAATACATATGTATACACTGACAAGTGAGTATCCCCAATCCAAAATTCTGAAATATTCCAAAATCCATAACTTTGCTTTCACAGCAAAGAGCCCTTTGGGATAGGACTATTACTATTATTTGTGATATGAATGATGATGCAATACTGCATACATAGTCATGGCACATTGTCATGATTCAGTAAACCATGAAGCATTGTCAATGCATGATGTCTGTAAACTATTTTTTGTTGTGTTGTTCATATATTATTAAAAATTTCAAAATGATATTGATGATCCTATGGATAACAATTACAGTATAAGATTCTTTCAAAGCTGGTAAATAAATACATTTATTTTGTTTATTAAATTTATATTATTATTTTTCATGTCAAATAAAAAGGAATTTTTCTGAAAGTGAATTTTTTCTTATTTCTCTTCAATTCCACTATATCATGTATTTTGAAATAAGAAAAAAATCCAAAATCCAAAACATTCTCAGTTCCAAGCATTTCAGATTGCAGATGCTCTACCTGTATCAATAGATTTTATTTTAAAATATTACTGTATTTTTACTCTAAATAAAATATTCCATAAATAAATACACTCATCCCTCGATTTAGAGGGTAGATACTTTCCTGGAAAAATTGTGCAAACCGAAATAATTTACACAGTAGATACGTTCCTGGAAAAATTGTGCAAACCGAAACTGCTATAAACGAGATGCAGAATTCATACAAAATAGAAGGATATGTTCAATTAAATTGTAAACCATGAGAATTCATACAAAATAGAAGGATATGTTCAATTAAACTGTAAACTGTGTAAATCTCAAAATAGAAGGATATGTTCAATTAAACTATAAACCGTGTAAATCGATATAAAGAAGATAAAGAAAAGTCAAGGATATGTTCTTTATAATCATGTAAAATGAGATAAGGATTAAAGGAAAAAAAGAGGATTGGTTCATTAATTTTTAGAGAAAATTTAATGCTTATACTTTTTCAATTTATTTTTGAAAATGAAAACATAAACATTAAGTAACACCGAATACGGTACGAAAAAAAAAATTAATTAACAATATTCCGTACAAATAAAAACAATAAAAAAATTCAAACATAAATAGGTGAGCTGCAAGCATAAGTTGAGTTTAGTTGAACTGCGAGACTTGGACAGTAAAAGTTAATAGTGAGCGATAAATTGCACTGCGAGACTTGGACAGTAAAAGTTAATAGTGAGCGATAAATTGTGAGGCGAGACTTGAACAGTAAAAGTTAATAGTGAGCGATAAATTGTGAAAGTAGACTTGGACAGTAAAAGTTAATAGTGAGCGATAAATTGTGAAAGCGACTTGGACAGTAAAAGTTAATAGTGAGCAATAAATTGTGAAAGCAAAATTGGACTAAGAACTGTGAATTATTCTGAATTAAAGACACAGATTAGTGTTGTATGATATAATTATCGAATTTTGTAATGACTATTTAGTTATAGTGAAACAAGATTATTTTGTTTTGTGTGAATAAATTGTACTATACTAGTTATAGTGAAACAAGATTATTTTGTTTTGTGTGTAAATAAATTGGGCTATATGAAATACAGCTGTATTCACTCTTTATTAATCTCTACAAACTCGTAAACCCACAAAACATATTAATCTCTACAAACTCGTAAACCCACAAAACGTGACAATATGATAGTGTGTAAATAAATTGGACTATACAAAATATAGCTGTATTCACTCTTTACAATTGGACTATACGAAATATAGCTGTATTCACTTTTTATTACTATGTATCCATCTATGAGACTATATGAAATATAACTGTATTCACTCTTTATTAATCTCTACAAAACTCGTAAACCCACAAAACGTGACAATATGATATTCTTTTAATTTATAAATAGCCTAATGCAAAACAATCAAAATAAAACCCAAAAAAAATTTTTTTTTGTTTTCATTTAAAAACTATGTAAAAGTGAAACCATGTAAATTGAGTACCATGCAAATCAAGGTTTAGATGTATTTAAAATTTTTAAATTTCAGTTATTTGATTATTATTCAGATGCAAATTATTTTGACTGTTTGGTTTAAAAGGAAAATTTATTAATTTTTAATAAATTTTATTACAAATTAGATGGCAAATCAGATATTGAAAAACTTACATTCAATGACAAAGTTCATTTGATTACTTTTTGAATGATTAAATTAGATATGTTATAATTTTTTTTTTTTTTTTTATGTTTTCAATGATGTATCTTTTCTTGTTGAATTTATCAATGAGAAAAATTCATCATAAATGTATTTAATTGATTTTCTGCCATTATAATAATAGATATGCCAACAAAATCACATGATGTTTTCAGTTAAAAAATTTAAATCACTGAAATTAAACTAACATTAAAATTATTATTGCATTTTTTTTTTAGAAAATAATAGTAAAAAGGTTTTTAAAATAGAACTTAAGCAATGTATAAGATTTTATAAAGATTATCAAATTATATTTTTGTTTGCATATTAATACTGTAACAGGAAAGGAGTAATGAGTTTACTTCTATTCTATTCTTTTACTTAGATACATAAATCAACTTACATTACAACATAAATTCAAATAAGTACAGCACTATAAATTCATTCATATATAGGAAAAGATACTTTGTTTAATAAACTTCTTTTTATTAAATTTATTATAATGCTAGTTTGTAATATTCTTTTTATTAAATCAGCTTATATTGATCATCATATTCTGTACAATGATCTATATATGCTAATTTAATAAAAAGATTATTATAAACTAGCATTATAATAAATTTAATAAAAAGAAGTTTATTAAACAAAGTTTCTTTTCCTGTATATGAATGAATTTATAAGAAATATTATTATTTTAAATATGAATAGTATGATGATGAAATATTATTCTATTTTAAAAAACTAGTTTATCAAACTAAAATATTTGTTAATTTAATTAATAAATCTGTTAATATTAAGTTGCCTGAGAAAGATCTAGTTTCTTAATTTTTGGCATCAGGTGATAGAATGTTTTCATCATCATTAAGAATGTTTCTTATCATCATTAAGAATGTAGAATTCCTGATGCTCTTTGACAAGAAAACAATGAACAATGATTATATGTTTTTTTTTATAGCTTTTATTGGTTATGTTAAATAAATGAGAATATATAATTAAAAGAGGAAGAAGTACTATGCTTGAGTATCAGCAAGAGCAGAAATATTCGGCTTATTAGGACTTTTGCACTTAACAAGTATGCTATATTAAACTTGATGGCTGCAAGAATTCCATAAAGGATAGCAGAGGATCTACTTGCCTATGTGGAATTCTACATAAAATAATGAAACATATTCCATATCAAACACATCAATTTTTGGTCTTGTAATCATATTTCTGTAAATCAATGTACTATGTCATTCATAAGAGATCTACAAGCTTACTCTCTTATCCTTTTATAAATTCTCTCTTATATCCATATCTTGTCTGTATCTGATAGAAAATCGAAGTTCTACTTCAATCATATTCAATTGAGTTTCAACTTTCATTAGATACCACTACTATAAATAATAATTATAGGTCTAAACTGTATTAATTTTTCCTCAATTCCAATAACAATTAATTTTAGTGAAAATTTACAGAAAAAAATTATACTTAATGTATACAGAGTTACAATGAATAAATTAAAAAATTGTTAAACAAATTTAGTACGCAAATCACATAATAAAATTCCAATTATCAATAATGGTATAAAAATTTATCATTTAACTTCATATAAATTTGAAAACAAAACATTGTTTTAATAAAAATATTTAAAACTGTATTTTCGTATTTTAAGAAATTATATATCCGATTATAAATGAAATTTTTTTATTATTACAAAAACATTGGAATTTAAATTCAAATTTTAAAATCATCTCTGAGTCAGTTTAACAATTGTTGACAACTGATAGTAGAACATATGATAAAAGTCACGATTCATACTTCTATATGACTATCAATAAATGAATATTCATTGTTATATTTCCAAATATTATAATGAAAGATGATAATTTAGCCGTAAAAATTAAATTTTAACTTGATAAAACTTTTAACGTACCAAAAATGTTCCAAACAAAATAAAATTTTGAATTGTTAATTTTCTTATTTTCCTAACATCTCTTCTTCTGCCATCTTTGACATAGATATCTATATCAAATGTTATATTACAAAAAAGAAATTATTTCAAAATCTTAAAATTAATTTATATTTAAAAGTTTTATTTATTTATTTTGATTTATTTCATCAAATTTTAGATTATAAATTTCGTAATATTAAAATACATATACAAAATATAAATTGAAAAATCAATATTAAATTAATTGAATATTACAGCAAATCTGAACTAATTGGAACTAACATTGATAAATGAATGGTTTCTGTCGTGTCATAGTTTTATGCCATTTTCCATATAGTATATACTAAGCGGCGGGACATTTCCATGCCCACTACGGGCATTCTACGCACCTGATGTGATCAGCTGTCATGTGGAGGAAAAGACCCAAACTCGTCTTGAAAAATCTGGAAGTTGGGACCCGGGAATTGAACTCTATCTTCAAGGATGGAAGTACAACAGGCTTCCACCGCGGCCAACCGGGCGGCAAATGTATGATTCAATAATTCTTTTTTTTGTCAATATACTTAGCTTTCCAATCGCGATTATTCTTGCCCCCGCCCAGAGTGCCTACATTAGTGGTGAATTGGCGTCAGGTGTAGGATGGGATTCAACGACCCAGATCCAGATCCCTTCTGAAAAAACTGAATCCAGTGAATTGAATCATTATTTTCCAGAATGGAAGTATAATACGCTTTCACGGCAGCTTTCCGGCCGATCGCCTAGCCATCTTTTTATCTTCCTTTTTTATAACCCCACTTTCCAATCAATAGTGATTACTAAGTGATGGAACCATAACTCTGTCACAGACTGCCCACCCCAGCGGAGGAGGCAACCGGACTATAGAGGATGGTAATCGACGAACCGAGCCCGAATCCTATGAAAGAAATTTTCAAAGGATGTGGATCCGAGCAGGGCCGCATTTTTTTTTTTTTTTTTTTTTTTTAGGTCCGACTCTCTTGTTCCGACTGACTTGTGTTGTATGGCGACTCCGCTTTTGTTTTTTTTGTCAACAGATGACGCCAGTTTCCATTCAATTAGAATACTAACTGACGGGGCGAAACAAGCCTTTCCATAGGCTGCCCACTCCTGCGGAGAGGTCAGTCGGATTGTGGAGGACGGAGATCAACGGGCCGGGGCCGGACCCCTTGATAAATATTTTCAAGGGGTGGGACCCGAGATTCGAATCCGGTCCTCCAGAGTGGAAAGGCGAAACGATTGGCCGCGCGGAAACCCGCGCGGCCAATCCGGCCGATGCAGGGCCGTATTTATCATAAGGCGCAAGCTGGAGCCTCACTCTTTTGGGGACACATTTTAAAACCTAAAAATTTAGCGGCTGTCGGCGTGCCAGGCAGGTGGACCAGGGTTCTCATCCCGGGTCTGGTAACTCCTGAAAAATTTTTTCGGGGTGCTGGGCCCGGTTCGGCGATCCCCGTCCTTCACCATCCGGCCCCCCTCCAGTGGTGTGGGTGCAGCCAGTAGTTGGAACTGGCTCCGCCTACAGTGGCTTTATTAAGACAGTGTCGACAATGGAAACCTCATGGCGGCTAGAGGGCGTGGCTTAATCGCTATAGCTGATCGCTAGAGTCGAGTAGAATAGTATAGCCGTAGCCTCCGAGATAGACAAGGCCGTGAAACGAAGCACTTCTAACCAAGAATTCGAGTATAAAACCTTAGTTCCTAATTCTGTTACTAGGGGCGCTACTTCGACTGCAAATATCTCTATACTATCGTTGCATTGTACATCGTAATTAATAATAAAAACAGATTCTTTTCTCAGTTTTAATTTTGAAACAAAAAAAATTTATTTAAATTACTTATAAATTCAAAAATATCCAATTAATCAGCCCAGCTTGATTTTTTAAAGTCACTTTTTATTTTAATAAAAATTAATAAGTAAATTTTATTTCACTTTTAACATTTTCCTACATAAAGGTTTATTTTGAAAATTATAATATTCTACAGCATCGGTTATTTTTTGGCAACTGTTATCAAGAAGAGGTTTGATGAACTTTTTACTAAGAATATAAATCAAATTAGAATTATCGCATTTATTACATTTGAATTCTTCACGAAAGCGTGGTACGACATATTTTAGTATTTGATAAGCAACTGTTTTATTTTTTATGTAGGGAACTGCAGAAATTATAAAATCTTTAGTAATTTTCAATAAACTGATGAGTTTTTTTGACGGATACACCAGTCCTCCTCTGTCTTGATTTTTAATCAATGTTAACAGAGGAGCGTTCTGGCATGGAAATGACAGCTGAATCAAACAATTTTCACAATCGCTATTTTCTTCAGCAATTCGGACCAAATATCCAGCAATCATTGCTATCGCAGCCGTCTCCATTGTAGCAATTTCTTCTGCAAAAAA
>AYEL01049427.1:0-13446 GCA_000484575.1 Olivierus martensii | reverse complement strand
AATTATTTATGATTTTTTAATAATAGGAAATATTTTAAAGAAAGAAGTTGAGCATATCTCCACTTAATTTAATCCTGTTAAATTCCTGTGTCTAATCCTGTTTAATTTAATCCTTTAGTTTGACCGTTTAGAAGATTTTTCTAGATTGTGAAAATCCTAAATCTATCGGATTTTTAAATTTTAATTCTTTACACTTATAAACGCCTATTAATATTAAACAATAATTTTCTCCATAGAATTGAGTCTAGAGAAAATTATCTGCATCTTCTCATCTTCAGGTTTCATTTTTTTTTCTAAAAAATAAACTCTCAAAATCTAATCTAATGCATACTTTTTCTTTCTTTTTTTTCTTGTATAATGTATACCAAATTCGGAGAAATTCATTAGAAAATTATTGAACGAAGTCAAAATAAAAATCTCCATCATCTAACACCGGATATTCAGAGAGATAACAGCTACTAATTTAAAATAATGACTCACGAAGCTTGTATATAATTAAATGACCGTTGTGATCATACTTAATTATCTCACTCACTCTTGATGTAGACAGGCGTCTTGGGACTTCATTAAGACAATGGAGCAAAGCGGGTTCAATTATAAGGCCTTAAAGTTTCTACACGAAAGTAATCAGTTAGTTGACAAGATCAAAGTTTGAATGGTCGGAGCTCCTTATTTTCTCATCTGCAAATTCTAAACTGAATTAATCCATTAAATCGCATTGCACTATCGCTATAAACACATTTCTGAGTGTAACCGGCTCATTTTCTTAAAACATTATTATTATTATTTTTTTTAATTTGAATTTTCTTATTTATAAAGTAAGCGCTTATATATTAAAGATTAAAATAAAATTGCATATGTTGAAATTATCGATAGAAATTCCACTCTTAATTTATTTCGAATCAACAGAAAATTTGTGTGTTTTGATCTTTAAGAATTATATATAAAAATATTCTGAAAATTTTTAAATATCCAAAATATTTTTTTGTATAGTTATGATTATTTATACTAGATGGCAGCATAAGCAAAGATGTTTGAAAGTTCCGGAATGTAACTAGGCCTAAATGAGTCACAAAAAAAGCCACAGCAATTGGCTGAATGTTGGAAGAAGCAATTTAAACATCAATGTCAGTCTACAAAGAAAAAGAAAAGAAAGAAATAGTAACATTAAATTCACGAGCTTTTTCGATTATTTGTCTCAAGTTTGAGATTTGATCTCTTGTACCTCTTCCTTCAACAAAACCAGCTTGTTCTTGGGAAATATTGTTCTTCAGATAGGTTTTGAGTCTCTCATTGATAATGTTTAGTAAAATTTTGCTGGCATGAGAGATAAGGGAAATAGTTCGATAATTTCTACATACTTTGGTTGAGCCTTTTTTGTGAAGAGGGATGTCCAATCATTAGGCCATTCACCAGTTTCCCAAATTTTGTTACAGATTTTATGGATGATTGTTATGCCTTTTTCATCTAATAATTTCAGCATCTTAGCTGTAACTCCGTCTTGTCCTGGTGATTTATTGTTTTTTAATTTTTTTATTGACCAAGTTATTTCATCTCTTAGAAGTTTTGGTTCTTGAATCATGTTTTTAACAATCATTTGTTTGGGGCACCCATTTCCAGTGTCTTTGAATAAATCGGTGCAGTACTCTTTCCATCTCTCAGAAACTCCTGATAATTCCGTAACCGTGTTACCATCTTTATCGTTAATAGCCCAGGTTTTTGGTTTAAAATTTCTGTTGAGTTGCTTAATTTTCAAGAAAAGGGATTTAGTTTCATTATCATCAGAATGATTTTGAATATCCTTACATAGGTTATTAATAAAAAGGTTTCTGTCTTTCCTGCAATGCTTCTGGACTAATTTATTTAATTTGTTGAATTCTTTTACTTTGATGTCATTTTCGAGACCTGATGCTTTTAGGGTTTTTCTTTTATTAATCAGTTCAATGGTCTGGCCAGTAAACCAAGCTAATTTTTATAAGTGAAATAAGAAATAAATCACAATTATATACAATATATCAATAATTATAAACTAGCAAGTTCTGCTCTTCTAGAAATACAAGGAATCATAAGCACTTAAAGCAGGAAAAATACACTATTTTATTATTAGATATATACTACATATACTAATAACATTTTCAGCCTTTTCTATATCCCTCCTCAGCCAGTTCTCTCAAATGAGCACTCATTTAAGAGAATCGGCTGAGGAGGACCATAGAAAATGCCAAAAACATTACCAGAAGTTATTATTAGTATATGTAGCATATATCTAATAATAAAATAGTGTATTTTTCCTGCTTTAAGTGCTTGTGATTCCTAGTAATATATCAGCAGTTATCCTTCATTTTATTGGTGAAGCATTCATTGAAAAATATCTACTGGTATATTGAAATTCTGTAAAATGAAACCAATTTTCATGGGTATTTTGAATTTTTATAATTTGAATTATGAACACAATAATAATTATTAGCCATTTGGATTACATAACTTAAACAGAAGATTTTATTTTACATTTTAACAACAAAAAGAAATATACATTCATTTGTTTGCATATAATCATTATGATCAAATATTTCTCTTAAAATATATTTGCCAATAAATTTATATTTATTTAAACCCTTATAGGAATATGATTCGTTGATTCCTATTTACTGTTAAACGTACGTATATATTTGAAGGAGTTTTCTCTGTTGAGTCTGGTGGTGTTGCGGTCCAGTGAATGACTAAATTTTTCTGTCCTGGGAATCGTCACTGCATGTTCTCTCTCAGGTCAAAGTTCATGCATGTCCAGAGGGTTACGTCAGTGTCACTACAGTACTCCCCCCTTTCAAGAGAGGAACCAAGATGGTAAAACTTGACCTCTATCAATTTATGAGGATTAAGAAAACGATGCCAGTATCTGCAGGTTCCAAGAAATTTAGGAAGTATTATTCCTGCGGTATAGATTGCCGGCACTGCACTGATAAACTGACCAGCTGTTTGCTCTTGATAACACGAATTCCACAATGCCATTGACATAACTAGTCTGGTGATTGGCATGTCCACTGAAGAAATTCTGGTGAATAATCGCCCTACAGGGGTGCCCTCTGTTTCAAGAGAGTACCGAGACGGGAAATGCACCTGCCAACCTGACCGTGTGCATGTAGTGGCTGATGTCAGGGTTTGTTTATGAGTTGAGGGTGCGGCTGGTGTTGGCAGAGAGGCAGAAGGTCTTGGCTGAGCAGAAGTCTCAGTCATAGGAATTTTTGCATTGGTTGTTGTAGGGGACGTGTTTGTAGGCAAAGAATGACAAGCTTTGATGCGGTCGGTGGAAACCATGATTGGTTTCCCGTTTATCTCGATGGTGTAAGTTTTGTCGGACTGTGTTAAGACGCGGTATTGGCCTTTGTATGGTGGTGTTAATGGAGGGCGCACGGGTCTATTTTGTAGAAACACCAAATTTGAGTTTGCTAAACCTCTGTCGATGAATGTAGGTTGTTTGTTAGTTAATTGTGGTGGAGTTGGTTGACAGGTTGCCAAATGATTATGGAGTTGATTGACGAGCTCGATTTGTGGAGGCTTTTTGGTCGGATTAGTAAAGAAGTTGCCAGGTAACCACAAAACCTGACCAGAGACCAGGTCACAGGCAGGTGAGCCTATGTCATTGTGGGTGATGTGTGCAGTCCGAGGAGTATGGTATGCTGTGCGAGGGACCACTGTGGTGTGCCTTGAAGGGTGGCCATTAGCACTGCCATAAGTGTATGGTGAAATTGTTCTACCATCTCGTTGGCTTGAGAATGATAAGCCATGGTGTGTTGCCATTTGAAACCAAGAAAAAGTGAGAGTTCGCGGAATAAGTCAGCTTCAAACTGTCTGCCTTGATCAGTGACCACTGTGGCCAGAACTCCAAAGTGTTTGACCCAATCACAATAGAAAGCTTCTGTTACGGATGCTGCTGTGATGTCAGTCAGTGGGGTAGCTTCTACCATCTGGTTTATTGGTCCACTATCGTTAGGAGGTATCTGTAACTCTGCGAAGGTGGCAAGGGGCCTACAAGGTCGAGATGGATGTTCAAAAAACGTGTAGCTGGTACTGGAAATTGTGATAAGGGGCTGTGGTTATGGAGGGAAATTTTGCTACGTTGATAAGCGAGACAGCGTTGTACCCATGCCTTAACATCTCGACAGAGAGAAGGCCAGACATATTTGGAAGCTATTAAATTGGCAGTAGCACGAATACCAGGATGGGATTGATTATGCAGACAGTGAAAGATTTCCTGTCGATAAATCTCAGGCAGGTATGGACAATCTACTGCTGTTGATCTGTCACAGATTATTTGTAACTGGGTGCCAAATAAGGGAACTGCTGTTGCTGGTGAGTAAATGTTGGAGCTCTTGATCAGTAGCCTGAGCCTCAGCTACTTGCCTGAAAAAGTCTGTACCCTGTTATCGTATTACACTGCTCACAGAATTTAGATTATAATGGCTATGTAAATTGTGATTGTTCTTATTAGTTTTATGTTGAATTATCTGAAATACTGAAGAGGGCTCGGGTGAGCCGAAAGTAATATATTTTTAATAAATCTACTGTTGTAAACGAGTTGTTTATAGCAATTTTATTCTGCTTAAGGAGCTGAAACTTTATAGTTGATAAAGTCTGTATCCATAATGGAAATACCAGTGATGCGAGATAAAGCACCACTGCTATATTATCCTTGCCCGGGATATAGCGGATGTCTGTTGTGAATTAAGAAATGAAGTCGAGATGTCGAAGTTTTCTTGGTGACGCTCTGTCTGGAGCTTGCTGGAAAGCGTTCACAAGTGGGTGTTGGTCTGTAAAAATGGTGACTTGGTGTTCTTCTATCATTGGCCGAAAATATTTAATGGCGGAATAAGTGGCTAGTAGTTCTCTATCATACGTTGCATAATTTTGTTGCACAGGTGTGAGACTTCTCGAGAAAAAACCCAAGGGTATGAGATATGATTCTTGTCTCTGCTGTAGTACCGTGCCAATGGCAGTTTTTGACGAATTGACAATGGAACAATGGTAGAGCGGATATAGATGTGCGAGTAGAGCAGCGTCCGTAAGATCCTGTTGCAATTTATAGAAGGCTTTGTGTGTTTCGTCTGTTCATCGTATGACTCTGCTATCTTTTTTGATGTTACCGGGAATTAGGTTGAATAGGAGTTGTTGTGTTTGTGACGAATGAGGTAGACAGCACCGATAGAAGTTAAGTAAACCAAGGAAACAGCGTAATTCCTGAACCGTTGTGGGCAGAGGAAAATCTTTAATAGCTGTACACGGTCGGCGATGGGTTGAATTCCATCTGAAGTAACGGTGTATCCGAAGAAATCGATCTCAGAAACCCCAAAGACTGATTTTGAGTTATTTATTCTTAAGCCATATTTGTTTAGTACTGTGAACAATGTTCATAGATGATAGCAATGTGATTGTTCGTCTATTGATGCTATTAAGATGTCATCTAGGTAGGAAAAGGTAAACGGAAGATCACAGAGAATAGAATGCATGAACAGTTGGAAAGTTTGTGCTGCATTTCTCAAATCAAATGAAATTCGGGTAAATTCGAAAAGACCAAACGGTGTCGTTATTAGGATAAATTCAAAAAGACCAAATGGTGTCATTATCGCTGTCTTCGGAATATCCACTGGAGCGACAGAAATGTTGTAGTAGGTATGAACAAAATCGACCTTTGAGAAAATGCACTTACTGGCTAATTCATTGTGGAAGTTGGGTTGGCTGTGTAGTACTGGATAACAATCAGCGATTGTGACAGTGTTTAATCGGCAGTAATCACCACATGGTCTCCAGCTGCTGTCCTTTTTTTTTTTTTACCTTATGCAGCGGTGACGCCCAAGGGCTATTCGACGGGTGACATACTCCCAAGTTACAGAGAAGTTGAAACTCATTGTGTGCAGCTGCCAATTTATCTGGAGGCAGACAGCACGGTTTGGCAAAAACTGGAGGTCCGCTGGTTTCGATGACGTGAAACACTGGTGTTTCAACTGCTGGGATTGCAGAGATTCTCTATTTAGTGCTGGATAGTTCTGTAGAATATCACTATATTTAATTCCTGGTGGAATTGTATGAATGGAACCCACTGCAGGTGAGCAGTAACAGTGCCAACAGACGAAAGATTAGTGATAGAGTCAACTAGCTGGCAATTTTTCAAGTCTACCAATAGCCCAAAGGCTTCCAGAAAATCAGCACCCAAAATCGGTGTTGTGACATCGGCTATCACAAAGGGCCAGGTCATTGCCCTCCGTAAACCCACATTGACATTCATGAAGCGAGATCCAAACGTCTTGATGGCTGAACCAGATGCTGTATACAAGGTTCATTGTTGCTGTCCGTGGCGACGATCTCAAGCTGTGGGAGGCAACACAGAAATGGCGGCTCTGGTGTCCACTAGGTATTGTGTTCCATTTACCCGATCCCATAGAAAAAGACATGTAGGGCAGTTAATCTGGTGGCCATCAGCAATGGAGCGTGTCATTTCCCACCTGGCTGGTACCACCATTATCAGAGATGGAACGTGCTGCGGAACAGAGTGCGACACACTTACATGCGGTGTTTCCAAAGCACTAGTGGTACCAACAGAGTGGACGATAGGAATGTGCATCATGTGAGCATGACGGAGTTCATGAGCAAGAGGACTGACGGAATCTTGGTCTACTATGACGCTCAACAAGTGATGCTACTGTTATTTGTAGAGATTGTAATTGTTCGTGGATAACGGAAAGAGTCTGATCAGGAGCTATTTCTAGCAGTTCGTTATTAGGTTGGAGTCTAATGGAACAAACAGCGCTGACCTCCATTACCTACATAATTCGATCAGCCACCATGACTAACTGGGAAATGTCGTCCCTGCTGGCGGACAGAATGGTTTGTATGTTAGTAGGTAGCTGTTGCAGCCAAAGGGACTTCAGCGCATCTTCGGACAAGGCACCCTTTGCTAAATCCATCATTACCCACAGTAGCTGGGACGGTGTCCTGTCGCTGAGGTGAATATCAGTTAGCAATGTTTTTAGCTTGCACTCCCCGCTGTCAGCGAAGCGCGTAATCAAGGCACCTTTGATAGTCGGATACAGGTCAGTTGTTGGCGGGCTATGGAGGATGTCCGACACTTGCTCTAATGTATCCCTGTCTAGCAACGCAATGACGTAGTTGAATTTAGTCAAATCTTGCTTTATACCTAATAGCAAAAAGTTCACTTCCACCTGCCGGAACCAAAGTTCCAGGCGTTGATGCCAGAAGGGTGGTAGTTTGATGGCGACGTGGGAAGCGGTGGCTGCCATCTCTGAACTGGTAGCTTCCTCTTTCATGCTGGTAGAACTAGATGATTAGCAGGTTTCACACTGGTTATAATAAAAAAATACAGGTTGTACTCTGTGATTATGATTCGTTGATTCCTATTTACTGTTAGACATACGTATATATTTGAAGGAGTTTTCTCTGTTGAGTCTGGTTGTGTTGCAGTCTGGTAAACAACTAAATTTTTCTGTCCTGTCCTTTCCCTGTCCTGTCACTGCATATTCTCTGTCAGGTCAAATTTCACGCTTGTCCCCTCGACATGCCTCTCTGGTATCGTGTGTCCAGAGTGTGACATCGTTGTCACTACACCCTTAACAAACTGTCATGTTTGGTACTTTGTGGATGTTAAAGAAATCCTATATCTTATGCAAAACACAATTTTGAGGCCTAACATAAATGAAATGCATTCTTAACTTCACTATCATCACTAGATTATAATTAGTTTCTTATTTCAATGTTTAATTTATTCTGAATATTTCTGTATAAGTTGAAATATCAAAAATTTTAAGTTACTGAAAGTCCAACAACACTTAAATTTAATATAAGTTGAGCATCCCTAATCTGAAATGATTGGGACTGAGAAGGTTTTGGATTTTTCCAGAATTTGGAATGTGATACAGTGGAGCTGAAATGAGAAAAAATTCCTTATCAGATTTTTTTGTATTTTTAATGATATATAAACAACATAACAGAAAATAAGAAATCACACTGACAATGATAGTTTACTAAATAGTCTGTCATAGCTGCATGGCCTATTGCATCATCTTTCACAGGACAGAGAGTACACCGACTTCTAACCTTTATTGTTGGATAAATAAAGAGACGGAGTTGTAAGCTGGCCAGAGAAGTACGTGGAATGCGGGGTTATCTACCCATCTGACCCAGCTGAGATACCACCTTCGGGCTGATACCCAATCTATCCGCTCTCTCTCGAATGGACATTTTTCCTATAGCTTTCGTCCTTATAATCATTCCAATTATGTCTCATGTGTTTAATAAAGCATTGTTTAAAACTTAACAGTTGTGACGAGGATTCATTAAAAAACAAAAGGAAAAAAGGAAGAATCTAAGAACAAGGTGGTAAGATACATAAAAAATGACGGAAAATCAAGCCATGCATACAGTGATTGATACAGTTGGCAATGTATCAGAATTCATGCCTGAATCAAGCGAGTCATCGGAAATCTACAAAGAACAGGTAGAGTACTACTTTATTGCTAATGAAATTATAGATGAAGCACGCAAAAAAGCAATCCTGTATTTGGCTTGTGGAAAATCAACTTATGCAATGTTGAGGGCATTGGCCACACCTCGTCAAGTAAGTGAAATCACTTATGATGAAGCAATCAAGTTATTGTCGGATCATTTCAATCCATGTCCAAGCAAATTCGTACAAAGATTAAAATTTAACCATCAAGATCAGAAAACTGATGAATCATTAGCCCAGTGGTTCTCAACCGCTGTGCCGCGGCACACTAGTGTGCTGCCAAACCTTTGACAGTGTGCCCCGAAAAATAAAGAATGAATTATATGTAATTGCATAAATCATATATATTAATAGTGAAACGTGGTTTCCTGGATATCCCTTTTGCAGTCGAACCACTGTACTGATTCCTAAGTCATCGTTAGAAAAATCTAACGAGAAAAACTTTCTTGTTATTCATAATTTAAAAATTAAGGAATAAAAATTAAATTAAAATTATAGTTTCTCTAAAAAGATAAAATCTGCAGGTGGCACTATAACTGAAGGACTGCCATTTAATGATCAGATGTAAGAGTATATCAGTAATCTGAATTTAATAAATATAATAATCTGTTAATAAAAATTCATTATTAAATATTTTAAATAATAATTTAAATTTAGGTGTGAAGGTTGAGAACCACTGCATTAGCCGTATATTTAGCTGAATTACACAAATTAAGCAAACATTGTCAATTTATGGATTTAGAAGAAATGCTTCTCAATAATTTAATATGCAGAATGAGTGATCAGAGACTACAAGAAAGATTGTTAGCAGATACTCAGCTAGCCTCCAAGAAAGTGTATGATGCAGCAATGACTGATGAATCACAAAAAAAAAAAAACATGTCAGAAATGAAATCAAGCCAACAATTGGTGCAACAACTCAAAGAAAATTACAAAGAAAAATATAATAAGCAAGACAAATACAAAAATTGTTTTTGTTGCGGAAAACATCATCAGTCATCGGAATGCTCTCGTAAGAAAACAATCTGTCATTTTTGTAGAAAAAAAAAGTCCACTTGGAAAAGATGTGCTTTACAAAAAAAAGATTAGGGGATCGAGAAGTATTTGTAACAAACAAGAAAACATCGAATGTGAAGTCAACGGGAAGAAATTCGAAACAATGTCATCAAACTGAAGCAACAACTGAAACAAAAGCAAATACTAAATATTTGTTTCAAACATATTCCAATCAGTCAGCCAGTGCTTATAAGGAAACAATTCTCTTGGATAGAAAACTTCTCAAAATGGAGCTATATTCTGGAGCTGCACATTCTATTATCGGATCCAAAACATTTAAGATGTTGTGATCTACAGGAAAACACATCAGTCTGACAAATGTCATTCTACAGACATGGACTAAAGAGAATCTAGGCAATCAAGGAGAGATTGAAGTTCAGGTGGAATGGAAAGGTTGAGTAGCTAAATTACCTTTATTAGTTATGGAGAGCAAAGGACCGAGTTTGGTGGGAAGAAACTGGTTCCCAATGTTGGGAATACAATTGACTGATAATCTTCAGTTACGAGAGAAAGAAATACCCAAAGAAATGCAACAATTGTTGAATTGTTTTAAAAATGTGCTAGGAATGTACAAAGGACCAGCTATTCACATAACATTAAAGGAAAATGTGTCACTACCTTCAGAACACACTACCCAGTAGCATTCGCATTACGAGACAAAGTGGAGAAAGCGATTGACGAATTAGTACGCGAGAATATATTGGAACCAGTATTACAATCAAAATGGGCTACCCCAGTGGTTTCAGTCCTAAAAAAGAATGGGAAGTTGTGATTGTGTGGAGATTATAAATGCACAGTAAACAAGTGATAAAATCAGAAATATATCCGCTTCCCTCAATAAATGAAGTATTGGCAAAATTTGCAGGTAGTCATTGGTTTTCAAAAATAGACTTGGACAAAACTTATCTACAGGTTCCAGTGGATGACAAATCAGCTAATATTTTAACTTTGAATACAATTAAAGGGCAATTCAAGGTAAAAAGACTGCCTTTTGGAGTGACATCAGCTCCCGCTTCATTCCAAAGAATTATGGAAACCTTAGTAGGAATTCCAGTAGTAGGAGTAGTAGTATATCTAGACGATGTATTACCGTAATAACGGGTGCCACATTAGAAGAACATTGGCAACGAACAGCTAAAGTTTTAAAAAAGTTACTTGAGGCTGGATTATTCATAAATATTGCAAAATGTGAATTTGCATTGAAGTCAGTACAATATCTAGGTTTCAGACTAGAAGAATATGGTGTACATCCAACAGAAGATAAGGTATGGGCTATCAAGGAATAGGCAACAACAAAAACCAAAATGAATTAGAAGTATTCCTAGGATTGGTAAATTTTTATGACCGTTTTCTACCGGAGAAAGCGACAGTGCTGGCCTCCCTCTACAAATTATTGAAACACTAAAACAGTTTGGAAATGGGGCAATCAACATCAAAAGGCTTTCCAAGAGGTAAAAGACTTGTTGGTATCGAACCAAGTACTTACTCATTATAACATTGATTTACCACTAATTTTAGCTTGTGATGCATCTGTTCATGGATTAGGAGCAGTGTTGTCTCATCGGATGTC
This sequence comes from Olivierus martensii, assembly GCA_000484575.1. Classification (NCBI taxonomy): domain Eukaryota; kingdom Metazoa; phylum Arthropoda; class Arachnida; order Scorpiones; family Buthidae; genus Olivierus; species Olivierus martensii. The sequence goes on along the minus strand of AYEL01049427.1, from coordinate 2,305 downwards.
TGATGGTTTGGAAACACCTATTGCTTTTGGTTCCAGAACTCTTCATCCCAACGAGTGAAACTATGCTCAAATTGACAAGGAAGCATTGGCAATCATGTTTAGCATTAATCACCATCCTTTGTTGGGACTTCTATAAAATGGAAAACTAATTCCAGAAACCAAATCATCAAGGATGTTCTGCTGGACATTGATGTTGGGGATGTATGACTACAGTTTGATTTACAAATCTAGAAAAAACATCAAAATGCAGATGATTGTATCCGATTACCATTGCCCACTTTCGAAGATGATTTCCCAGATCTGGCAGATATATTTTTGTTGGAAGAAACAGAATCGAAGAATTGGCTAAGTGCCTCAAATTTAGCTGAAGCTACACAGAAAAATAAGACTATTATCAAGAATCATGCATGCAGTGCTTCATGGATCAATAGAGGATTTACCTGAATCAGATCTTCCAAGTGATTTCCAAGCATTTAAATCTAGGAAAGATGCACTTTCAGTACACAAAGACTGCCTTCTCTGGGGAAATTAAGTTGTAATGGACAAACTAAGTCAGCAGCAAGAAGCTATATCTGGTGGCTAGATATAGATCATGACATTGAACAGAAAATTAAAAAGTGCACTGAATGTATCGAGGCAAGAGAGTCCACCAAAACTGAAGCCGTTCAAATGAAATGCGACATCTAGGCCATGGTTCCGGTTGCATATTGATTTCACAGATCCCACAGAGATCACATTCTTAATTTTAGTAGATTCTTATTCAAAGTGACCAGAAGTTCGACATACTCAAGGATCAATGTCTGCACAGACAGTCGTGAAGTTTTTTCTACTCATGGAATACCTGATTTGTTAGTCTCTGTAATGGAACAGCATTTACATCTAGAGAAGTCCAGGATTTTTTACGATGAAACAGTATTCATTATTACTATATATCATCATTTCACCCATCAACCGAATGGATTGGCAGAGAGAATGGTACATACCGTGAAAATCTATTTAAAAAAACTTGAGTCAAAGAGTTGGCATGTAGAGTTAACGAATATTCTACTAGCTTTAAGAACCATGCCCTGTTCAGTAACTAATAAGTCTCCAGCTGAAATGTTGATGGGAAGATGTTTACAAACTATGTTAGACAAGTTGCATTCACTGAACAACTTCAAAGGGAAAGAAAGGTCCTCAAAACTATGAATGAAGACAAGCAAGCTGTTGGTTTAAAGTACATGACACAGTTTATGTAAGAAATTTTGGAAAAGGAAAGAAATGGATTCTAGGTGAAGTAGCAGAAGCAGAGGGAGCAAGATAATACAAAGTGAGGTTAGAGACAGGGGAACTTGTAAGAAGACACAGAGATCAATTATTAAATAAAAACAAGGAGCCAAGTATTGATGAGGAGTTTGCCATCCCTCTGAATTCAGATAAAATGGAAGTAGCTGTTCAAGAACAATACGAACAGCCGACGAATCCAGTTGAAACTCCGATATCAAATACAGACGATCTAGTAACAATGCATCAAGAAACCAAACCAGAAATATCCAAAAAAACGAACATTAAGAAAAGTTCGTCTCTGTCAGCAAATCTCTCAGGGGACTCATCAATACCGTTAAGAGAGTTACAAACCTCATTCATCAATACCATTGCTCAACGAGATTTCATTCTGCTCCAGTAAGACTCCGAGATTATGAGGTATCTTTACCTTATAAAAGGGAAGGAGCTGCGCTGACTTCTAACCTTTATTGTCGGATAAATAGAGAGACAGAGTTGTAAGCCAACCAGAGAAGTACGTGGAATGTGAGTTTATCTACCCCTTTGATCTGGCTGAGGTACTGCCTGGGGACTGATACCCAATCTATCCACTCTCTCTCAATCGGACATTTTTCCTGTAGCTTTTGTCCTGTATAATCATTCCAATTACGTCTCATGTGTTTAATAAAGTATTGTTTAAAACTTAACAGTGAGTCATAGTCCTATTCCAAAGGGCTCTTTGTTATGAAAGCAAAATTACAAATTTTACGATATTTCTGATTGGGGATACTCAATTTGTAAATACAAATACAGTCGGACCTCCATATATCGAAATTGAAGGTATCTTAGAAAAATTTCAATATATAGAAACTTTGTTATATAGAAACCTGAATTTTCTCTAATGTAGTATAGTAGTTAAGTGATATTTTGTCCGTATCTAGAAACCTGAATTTTCTCTAATGTAGTATAGTAGTTAAGTGATATTTTGTCCGTATCGGCTTTTTTGCGGCCCCCCGATGGCGGCGATGGTGGCTCACAGTTTGTAAAACTCCAACTTAAATGA
>AYEL01049408.1:0-37676 GCA_000484575.1 Olivierus martensii | reverse complement strand
TTATGCCCTAACTACTACACCTTTTTATTTTAATGAGTACAGATAATTAGTATAGTTTCTTTATGACAATCTTTTTTTTTATTTATTTTTTTTCAGATGTGTTGGGTGAGGCTATTATTTTGATACAGACTGTACATGCCTCTGATAATCAGTCCTAAATTTTCCAATTGTTGAAATTTCTTTTTAAATTCTGGTCTAAAGATAGAAAATGTGAATGGATTGTATTTGTAGGATTTGGATTATTTTTCATTGAATCTTATCCATTCTGCTTTCTGTTATATTATATTTTAGTAATCTTATTTTAATTTTTGGGTGAGATAAATTTATTTTTGAAATTTTAAAGCATGGAATTTTAGTATGATGAGCTGTAAAATTTATAAAACTGAAAAAATGTTGCTGATTTTATAGAAATTTTGGTTAATTCTGTTAAAATAAGCAATATTTTTACTTATTTGTTCATTTATTGCTTTATTTTTAAAAATAATTTAATAAAATATGAGAAAATCCTAATGTAAACACCCAGGCTAGAAAAATGGGCATGGCACTTTTATTGTTTTATGATGGCCAGTCGTTTTGTGGGAAACTGTAACCAAACCTATTTTACTGTGCTGCATATGGAATTGGGTGTATAGTGTGTCAGCAAAACATCTCAAAGGCAATTACAATAGAGTAGAAAATGTTATAGCTGTTTATGTATGAGAAAGGATGATTTTCATATTGTATATCATGTCTTTGGTTATAAATTCAAAAATTTATAAAAAAATAAAAATTATTGAAATGATGAGAAAACATATCAATAAGCATATTTTATTAAAAAAAATATTTTAATAAATTTTTGTCACTTTTTGACTAATTAATTAACTAAATTAATTAAAATTTGCATAATAATTGGTTTTTTATTGATAAATTTTTAAAATATCTAATTTTATTCATAAGACCTGTTCTATCAGAAAATACCAAACATTTTGTTTGAGGCTAAGATCTTATATAAGAATCGTGTTTTTTATGATTTCACATAATGAACAAAAAGTTCTGAAAGAAATAAAACTTGAGAAAATTTTACATTGTTAGAATCATGATAATAAATGTAATAAATCCTAAAACTTCCAAATTTTTTTGGTGAAAATTAAGCAAGATTTCATAATTTAAATTTTTTTTATTTTTTTGCATATTAATTAGGGTTGATTAAAAAATAGCTGGCAGTGAAAGGATAATAATTTAAAATTCGACTATAAATTGATTTTACTTATTTTAAATGTGACTATATTTTATTAAGTAATGATTTAAATTATCATAATATTAACACAGTGTATTCTGTTATTCAGAATGAAGAAAACATAGAAGTAGAAGAATTGTATACATTAATTTTGAAATACTATGATGCAAGGCAATGTAAAAAAGCATCTGAAGAAAAACTGAAAAATCTTCATAAGAAGCTTATCGTCGAAAAAGAAAATATTTGGAAATTAAAACCGAAATCTGAGAAATTTGAAGTATAGTTTTAAAATTTTAAAATAAACTTAAGATTTTAATAAAACTTTGATCAATTTTTTATTTTTATATTAAAAATTGTTATTAAATTTCAAATTTTGATATTAATTGTTCTTTCATGTAAATTACTGTAAAAATTTGGTTTATCAAGACTGATTTAAAATTTTTTTTAGTTATTTACTTATTTAAACATAATAATAAATGCAGTGACTGTTCAGCCATTACAAATAACATACTTTCGCTATTAATGATGAAATTGACAGGATAAATACTAATAATTGAATGAAAAATTGATAATGACTAAAAAATGTAGAAACAACCAAAAAGACTATGATGATTAATTAGGTTTTAATGATGCAAAACACAGAGATCCTGACATATAAGTTTTAGCCTTGATTTTTTTTGTGATATATGTATAGTTCTTTTGTGAAACTTGCTATGGTGTCATGCTTTTTCAATCTATGCTGATTTCATTGAATTGCTGCTAATGCTAAACTTAAAAAAAAAAAAAAAAAAATTATAAATTTAAATATACATAAGTAGTAGCATCACAACAATAAATGTAGCTTACAAAGACAAATACTGCTGATGACAAAAAAATTGCTGGAAATAATTAATGTAGTTTAGTGATTGGTAAATAGTGATTGCTGATATTGATATAAAACAGGGCTGTCCAAAAGGCAGCCCACCAAGCAATTTTGTGTGGCCTGTGAGGCTTTCACAATTTGTGATATAATATTACTTTTTTAAAGAGATTCAATTTTAGGATTCTTTTTATTAATTATATTAACTCAATTAATTAATTTTTGAATTGCTGCTAATGAGAGCCCATAGAAATTCCTTCACTCTCTCCAAAAAGTAAATATCTTTTACCCAAAGTATAAAAAATGTAATATATACAGTGTGTCCATAAAGTCATGGCGCACTTTTGACCGGTCACAGAAAATCAACGAAACAAGATATAAATGTGAAATCTTCACCGAATAAAACGAAAACTCTCCAAGTTTCATACCTATTCAGTGCAGTTCGATCTGGCTTCCATTTGTTGCCCTACACACATCTAAACCATATTCAAGTTCTTCCCACACACGGTTAAGGACGTCTGGTGTAACAGAGTGAATAACGTCTGTGATTCTCTGTTTTAAATGATTAATGTCGTTGATACGTTCGCTGTACACATGTTGCTTCACATAACCCCACAAGTAAAAGTCTAAGGGCATCAGATCTGGGGATCGTGGTGGCCATAGCTTGACAGAACCCCTGCCTATCCACCACTGGGGGAATGTTGTATTCATGGTGTTGTTATCACCTGTGTGTGCACACGCTTGCACATCATACTACGGAAACTTGGAGAATTTTACTTTTATTTGGCGAAGATTTCACATTTCTATCTTGTTTCGTTGATTTCCTGTGACTGGTCAAAAGTGCACCATAACTTTACGGACACACTGTATATATGTCATTAATCAATTTGCTTTAATCACTGCTTAAACTCTTATAACATTTTGTTAACATTGTTTTGTAACAACTTTGTTAACATTATATATGTCATTACATTTGATTTAAAGTTTTTTCTCAACTGCTGCTAGTGCTATATTTAAATTGTTAACATTATATATATCATTACATTTTTTGGTTTTCAGATATCCAAAAAACTAAAGTAGTTTTATATTGAAATTAATTTATAATATATACAAGTTCCTGCTTCATATCTATTGGTCTGTAGAGTATGTGATGACCCTCCTAAAGAAGTATCTAAAGGCTCTGCCTTCTTGTAACTGATTGGGTCCTGGGAACAGTTTGGTATAAGAACCAATTCATAGGATGGTTTCCTATATACATTCACTTTAAAATTCTTGTTAATTATTATTATTTTCACATAATAATGGATGTAAATACAAAAAGTAATGGATGGTCTGTTTGCTTTTTTTAGAGAGAGCCCAGTTTCTTTAAGAGTGTCATCACATATGCTATAATGCACATATATTCAAGTTCCTGCATCACATAGCAGATATGAAGCAGGAACTTGAATATATTATGAATATAGTGAAGGAGCATGGTACAATAGATCATTTTTATAAAGAAATTATACAGAGATCTACAATATATAAAGTGGCATTTGATAGAAATGTTCAGAATGTTAAAATTTTAAGCTTGCTAAGAAAAATAGCATTATAAATTATTTAATTATTTTATATTTTACTGAATATAAATTCTCAATCTTCAAACACTAATCACTATCAATTAAGAATTAATTAATTAAATAATCATCTTTTATACTATTGTATTTTTTTGGTATGGTTATAAGCTTTAAATTTTGTTTTGATTTGTGGGAAAAACTGTTTAATAATTACCTTATTTATTGAAATAAATTTTATTTATTGCAGCATATTAAATATATAATTATAATTGTTTTAAATTATTTTAAAATTTAAAAGTTTTATTTAAATTTTTTCAGGAACGATGTGCTGATAAAAAATTGATTTGCTACAATCATAATTTTTTGGTAGCTGAATTAGATGATGAAATGCATAAAAGTGTTTGTAATAATTTGAAAGATATCAGAGAAGAAATTAAATCTGAATATTCTTCTTGTTCTTATTCAGTTGATTATTTTAAATTACAAATTGAAGCATATATAGCTGATGTAAATTCATTATCCACATTTAAAGATATTTCTACACAACATCCTGTTACGGGTATGTAATTTTCTATATTTTAATCAATTTTAATTAAAAGTCTATAATATGATTCTAAAAGAATTCTGTTCCAGAATTCTAAGTTAATTTCACTATTTTTTAAATATTGTAGACTCTTGATTAACTAGGAATGTCTGAAAATTTTTCTGGATAATTGATTTTCCACATAATCTGTAAAATAAGCAAAACTCAATTATGGATATTATGCATTTAATATGAATAAAAAAATGTCTGCATATTTATTGAATCTAGGATAAAATCTCAAATGACAAAATTTAACATATAAAAGCAGATAAAATCGTATGTAAATAAAAATCTTTTGTTCAAAACTTCAATGGATGAAAATATACTTATGTCTATGTTATTAATATTAAAGCAATTGTTTTATAACTTTCAATAACTCAAGTCAAAAATTGATTGTAAAGATAAATAACTAAAAGCAAATTTGTTTATATGGTTCATTATACTAATCCATTCAAGGATTTTATATATATTATGAATGGCAATTTTTGCAAGGATACTGCAGAAATTTTATTTCCATACTTTATATTTAAGTTTCTAACAGTTTATAATATTTTTAAGACTCGAAAGAAATAATTAATATGTCTGGCAAGGCTCTAGAATCAGTGATGCTAAAAAATTGATGGTAAACCTGTAATTGTCTTTTTGTTGATGAAAACCAAGAGAGAAATTAGAAACAACAGTTAAGAGATGTCCAATATCATTCAATATATTCCAGTAGAAATATCAAAAGGTTCATAAATAAGAATACCTATAGTCTGTCTCAGGTTGAGTTGAGAGCTAACCTAAGGTGTGCTTTGTCTGTGTTGTTCCACTTTAAGAAGTAACTCTTGGAATGATTTCCTTTATAATATGTTTAATTTTTACTTCAAGAGCATATTTTGTTATCATTTTTTGAAATTTAAAATATATTCTGCATTTTATTGGTTGATAGACAATATTTGGATTAAAAAATGCTGATGATCTGTCATCGAGATTATTGAACAAGATTATTGTATAGTAAGATGGCATCATGTTCAAACATTAAGAAGAGTGTTAAAGGAAAGATTCTGCATAGTCAAGCTAAGGAAATTGTACTGAACGTTTACGACAATTTAGTAAAACAACATCCAGATAAATCAATCATGGACATTACACAAATGGCAGCTGATTTAACTGGTGTCTCCATGTCAACAATTTACAGAATTAGGAGGGAACTGAAGACGACAGGCAAAGTGAAAATTAAAGTTAAGAGATAATCAAAATTATTTAAAAAACGGACAATTAATTGTTTTATCTCTTGTTAAAGAATAAAGTACTTTAAATTGTATAAGACTTGATTAATGTGTTTTAAAAGAGGCATCCGTAAATATCAACTTCTAGCAGCGGAATGATACGTTGTGGGTGCTTTGCCGATCGATGACCTTCATAGCTCTCAACTCAATCTGAGACAGACTATAGATAAAAATAGATATAATATAAAAATTTAAAGCATAATGATATTTAGGAAAAAATAAACTAATTTTTTATTCATACCTTACAAATATATAGCATCAAATAAAAAAATATTGCACATTGTAAATATTATCTGAAAGCACAAATTGTGTAAATTAGAGATATACTGTGCTCTATTTATTTAACCTTTTCTGTGGAACAGCAGCTTGTCGAAAGGGAGTGGTGCCCTGAGTAGACAGTCGCGGGAAATCCTAGCTGGAAAGACTGCCACGGACCGCGTTTGACTTTCTATAGAGTGGTCCTGCAGCAACAACCTGGTCGGCCTGGGTTTCGCCCTCGCCCACGCCCCCAGGGGGCTGTCCCTAGTGAAGAAATTCCTGTAGGGTCGGTAGAGCATGGCCGCTTTTATCCCTCGCCGGTGGATGCTCTGTGGTTCGACACTCGACTGTCCGAGTCCCTGCGGGTCGGTATTAAGAATTGGCCCGTCGTATGCCCTGCATGAGGTACAAGTCCTCTAAAAGGGTCCCAAATCCCAAGGTGGCGTACCATGCCGACGGGATGAATGGCGGAGGGATATAAGCCTTAACGGTGCCCACCCAAGAGCTGGCCGTACTCGGGCTGTAGGAGATTTCTCCTCCAGGCCGGGGGAAGTTCGCTTCCCTAGGGAATCACAAAACCTCGGGAGTTGATCCGAACGATATTCTGCCACTGCAAGGCGCCAGAGCCCGGTCATTGCACGGCATCGGTCGAAATCGTCCCCATGGTGGCCCACCAGTCTGGCGCGGACAGTGGGCTGCATCGGAAATCGAACCGGGGGAGATTCTCGCCCTTTCCTCGGTCGTTCGCGACCTTTCAGGGGTGGTCTGTGCTTCGAGTGCGCATCCCTCCACTAGGAGCGATACTTGTCTAAGACCTAGGTGATGTCTGAGTTGCTTGCACGGTCACTAGATGATCTAATGAACCGTCTTGCCCCGTCCACGATTATTCGTGATTTGGGTGACAATCGTGGTCCCTCCCTATTGGGAGGACCTTCCGCCGTTGTATCAAAGTCTCAGTGAGAAGTTGTGTTCAGTTGTCTGGATGTACTTGTACTGCCCATCTCAGCTATAGTTTCGGTTGCTTCAGCAACTCCGGGCGCAAGGGGCCAAGGTAGAAGGATCTTCTGCCCGGCAGGCCTGCTGGATCAGTGTGGCCCCCTTGCTGAAGTGGCGCAGAGGTGGGGTTTCCTTCCCCGCCGACAGCTCAGACGATGATTAAACCGAGTTCCATCTCGCAGAAGGATCCCTGTAGTGCCAATAGGCGGAGTAGGGCCATGTTGCCTTTTTAGGCGCACAGTCACAGTTATAAATGAGTCTAAAATATGAACCTTCGGGGACGAAGACGGCCAGTAGTTACAGTAGCAAATACAGCCTCTTTGTGTCGCCGCTCCCTCTGTGGACGGAGGCGATTCCTAAAATGTAAAGGTCGCTTCGGCGACACAGTGCACGAGATCGCACTGGTCCCCGAAGGGCCGATCTCTGCGTCCAGGTTCGGGAATATTAACCCGATTCCCTTTCGGATGCGGCCTTATCCCTAGCAAACCTGAGCGAGTCCGCCGTATTCGTTCGCTTTGTGGATTAGGAGGTGGCAGGCGAGTCCGCACCCCAGTAGCAGGTTATGATTAAGCCGAGATTATTCTCGCAGACGTAAAGTACCCTGTAGTACCCTAGTAGGTGGAGCAGGGGAGCGGCCTTTTGGCCTGTCTCAGAATACAATATGAAGATGCAGTTTTCTCGGACCTGGTTTGGCTTTCAATAGAGTAACCCTGAGATGTTAGTGAAGTCCGGCTGAGCTCCATCCGGGTGTGCCAGATGCTGTTCCAAGTGAAGTAATTCAGTATTGCGTGGATAGAACAAGTTGCTCCCGTGATTCACCGTGCGTGTTGCTCGGCGATTCGCCACTCAGTCGCTTAAATCCCTATTTGCATCGGCATTAGAAATTTCTAGCTGTATTTACTACGTGGGATACAAATCTCACGTAGTAAATACCTGGGATGGCCGCGATGAAAGCGTGCTGTGCTACTACCCTGGAGTAACCCAAGTAAGTTCTTGGGTTCCATATCTCAAGTATTTTCAGGAGGACCCGCTAAACCCTATTCTCCATCTGATGGCTGACTCTAACAGTGAAGTGGGTGACTCACTGTTGGCATGGAAATACTCTCCGCTTAGTATAACAGTATTAAAATGGCGTAAAACAACTAAAGAAAAAAATACCATAAAAGTATTCCAATCTGAAATTGGCTTACCCTGCCGAAGAAATGAATGACTTAGGAAGAAAAGCTTCAACAATGCCAGTTTCAAAAATAGTTAGCTTCGTGCTGTTTGGGGACTTGTCCTTTATATGACTGTGGTTGGAAACTTATGCTGCTCTGAGGGTGGTGTATCAAATACTGTGGAGTTCATCCGAGAGTCGATTTCAGCATCAGTCCGAATCCGGCCAATAGTAGTATTTGTCCCATATCATAGGACACCCTAATTATCCAAAAATCAGAAAAACGCTCATTTTTCACATTTTTTTCATCCAACTAAGTAACCTTCATTTTTGATTAAGAAAGCAGATGTAAGCAGGTTTTTTTGATTAAAAGGCGTTTCTTTTAAATTAAAAATTTAAAATCTTCATTCTCAGAAATATCGAATTCGACGACTTTTCAGAGTAAAAAGTGCAACAAATTAAAAGAAGGGGTTGCACCCCTCTTGCAATAAAAACAGGATTAAATATTATTACAAAATTTTATATTTTATTCATTTTTTATGTGGGACAAGCTTGCCGATTTAAATGACGTCATATTCGCTAGTGGTATAAACTTACCACTATCTGATAAGGAAAGAGTTACAAATTATTTTTAAGTGAAGAAAGGCTTATATTTAAATTAATTAAAAACTAATAAATTCATAAAATAATTTAATGTTAATAAAATATATGATTAAGTTACTGAAAATCAAAGCGAGTATTAAACTAATTAAAATTGTAAGGCTTATCCTCTGATTATTAAAATCTTCAAGCCTTTCATCCCAAAATTCTGATAATTAGTAACCCTTACCTGGAATATTACCATCAAATAATGCTATCTTCTAATATTCTTATTAACACTAAGAAAATTTTAAAATAATGACGTAATTAGTTTTTGCAATGATAAAAACAATGTCAGCCAAAGATAAGATAATTAGAATTATTTATAAAATATAAAAAAATATTTACGTTAAAGGCAAGATAACAACTTTAGCAGATAAAAAATAATAATTTTTATAGAGAAAAATTTATATTCATCCATATTTTCTATTTGTAAAATAAATATAATTCAGGGTACTTTTGCCACATCTTTTATATCCATGATTATATCAATTTGTTCATCCTTTTTCCATTATAAAATATTGATCCTGAGGTTATTTTATAGCCCATTCCCTAATCTATAATAAAATTCTCTGAAAATATAGATTTTATTAATCTGAAGATGTAATAAAATCTATGTCTTCAGAGTTACAATCGAAAACTGATATATTTATTAAAACATCTTTTAAAAGTTTTCTGTCTAATGTTATAAAATAGTTGATAGTGGAATTTTTAATTCCAATGTTTAATATTATATAACATTATGATTACACAACAATTTTTTACGTTACAATAAAAATTTCACACAGATAAAAATTTATACTATAAATATAACCTTCACTTAGTTATTATTTATTGGTTTTTTTCCTAATATAATTTTCTTATTTAAATAATACTTTTATTTTTTGCATCAAGTACATCATTTCTACTTAATTGAAATCCTTTACTTAATTAAAATCCTTTTGTTGTGATTTCGATTATACTATTGGGACTATCCGTATCAGGTTAGGTATGTTAAGCCGCCATATCACTCGAGGGATATACGTAATCTGTCGGTGGCCACTTATTGAGCCCATCACAGACTGGCCAACACCCATTATAGGGTCAACCCCGGATGGCTGAAGGATGGGGTTCAACAGACCGGGCCCGGACGCCTCCTGAAAAACTGGAGGTGGGGGATTCGGATTTGAACCCTGTCCTCCAGGCGCTTTACCACTCGGCCATCCGGCCGTCCATCCGTATCAATTTTAGTGGGTGCGAATATTTTATTGTTTTAAGATACCTCAAATTTACAACATTTTTATCATCAGTTGGGTCTGAAACATTATCAACGCGTTTGTTTTTTGCATCAAAAGCTCCATTTTTTAGTAATAATGCAGAATCTACTTAAATGTTTAATTTTTTCTGTTTTTTTCTTGAATAAAATGTTTTAAATTAGTATTTATATCATTTATAGATTTATTTAAATCATTTATAGATTGATTAGCTCCTAATTGTTTGAATTCTTTAGTTTCATTAACAAGGTAATCAATATTTATTATACCGGGTAGTGGGAAAGTGGGAAAGTCCCGCAAGCAAAAAATAAATAAATAAAAATAAAAAAATCTGAAAAAATTAGAATTTTCTTAAATTGCTAGGTTCTTATTTATGAACTCATAAAATTTTACAATGAATCAAAAAGAGCCGATAGAAAAAATCTGAGTGGGGACCTCGTGGATTGAAACTCCGCACTTTCCCCTGCTAAAAAAAATCGCTTTTTTTAATACTTAATGGTTTCTAAAAATATTTTATCGTTTCGCGTCGCTGTAGTCGCCAGTTTCGCGTCGCTTTGCCGCGTATATAAATAAAGAATTAAATTTTTAATCAAATTTGCAAAGAAAAACTTTTGATAAATTTCTTCATTCTTAGATATTTCAATAAATTCTTCATCTAATTTTATATTTTTATTTAAGCCGTTTATTAAGTTTTAAATAATGTTAAAGCTGTTCCGGCGCGCAGATATCTTCTTATTTTATATATACTAAAAAATTTTGAAATAATTTCTAAAAATAACAGATTGAAATGGCTTAACAAATAATAATACAGTTACGAAATAAATATTACAAGATAAAATAATAGACAATACTTGAAGAAATGAGTATTATGCCGGAAATGACGTACGCGCACCTCAGAAATTCTGACCCCAGTATCACAATATGTAGTGATTACTAAACTTTCAACCTTTCTCTTTAAGAAAACCAATACATTTCTTTGTTATCATTAATTGTTAAGACAGAGAGAATTTTTGATTCTATTTATCGTCATAATTTGCATATTATACATTCGATTAAAAAAATTTTGTAAAAAGTAAATATCTTTCCTCGGACGGAAAGTGCTACAATAGAAACAAGTAAACACATTAGAGAATATAAAAAAAATAGAATATGAAGTAAAATTTTATAATATTTGTGATTTAGATCCTTCGAATATGAAGAATTACATTTCACACTCACGCAGCCGGATTTTATTGTCTTTGTTCGCGTTTCTTCCCCACTAGCGCTTCACCTCCAAATGACCTTGTCCACACCGCATAATAAGATCACTTGTTAGTTTGTTTACAAATACTGGAGGTTGTGTTTGTTTTGACTTTGAAGAATATTTACGACTGAAATATGATACTTTGTTTATTTACTTAAGTTTGATAAGAGATATCATATTACACTTAAAAATTCATAAAAAGTCAATAAATTATAATGAAAATATGATATTTTTTGCCTCTGAAAATAGACACTTTGTCGAAAAATAAGGTTTCATATATTCGGAAGATTTATTTTAAGAAAATAATGAAAACTTCGCATAATTAACAGTTTATCACTCCCTATTTTCCCACTTACTATTCAGTGTCATGTTACCACTTATGGGCTAATATCTATTATTTCTTCTTTTAAATCATTATTTATTTTCTCGAATAATTTAGGATATTCATCAATAATTTTTTCTAATTTCTGAAGATTTATTTTCAATAAAATAATGTTGACATCTATGTAGGGAAACGTCTAAAATGATCAGTCAGGGTGAAATGATTCCCCATTGTATTTTTTTAAATTATAGCATCACCTGTTGACGAACCACGAAAGCTTGTACTACTATAAACAAGACGGCGATTATGTCCTAGTTAGTCTAGGTCAGTGTATTCTGGGATGTGCCATTATGTCTAAATGAAAATCGATGTCTGCCACCTAAGGTATCAGAATTTCAATTAACTGATGTTTCTATTTACTTCCATAAACATAGAACAACATCTTACGTAGATGTAATAAAACTTGTTTTTGCTATGTTTTTACCTACTGTTTTATTTACAATTAATAAATAATGCAGTTATTTATTAATTGTAAGTATCTGCGGTAAAATGATCTCTATGGGATCATTTTGGACAGAGCAAAATAATCCTTTGGCATAGATCTCAAATTTTTAATTTTCTCTTATTTCGAATGAATTATCAGTTTAAGATATTTTATAGTCGGAAGCTAGTCTTCCAAAATATATAAAAATTAATCATATAACAATTTAATTTTTTTCGGATTTTTGCTTAAGGGGATCATTTTTGGATCAGTTTTTTTCTAATTTTTTCATCGGTTTCAGCAGAAATATTTATATTTATGTCTATTAAATTATCTTTTACCTCTAAGTGCTTTACAATATTGATCAAATTCTGTTTTAAATAAATCACCTACATCACTTTTTGATGATGTATCCTTCGAATTTGTTGGAGAAGATTTGATATTCCTTACAAATTTATTCTGCATATCATAGTCAGCTTCATATGTTAATTTAAATCCGTTTCCTGGAAATCCAGAGAATCTTCTGAGACCTCATCATATAAAGGCAGGTTTTTTAGTCCATAGATGACGCCACATTCCATTCTCTAAGAACACTATGTGACGGGCGAAACAAGCCCTTCCACAGGCTACACCCCTGCAGAGGGATCAGCAGGATTATGGAGGAGAGGGATCTACGGACCAGGTCCAGACCCTATGATAAAATATTTTTAAGGTGTGGGACCCTAGGTTCGAACCCGGGTCCTCCAGAGTGAAAGTTAAAGCGTTTCCACGCGGCCAATGCGGCCTATAAAGGCTGGTTTATAGTTCGACTCCAGCGTGCAGTTACAAGTCTGCTAGGGAATTTTAAATAAGCATCATGGTCATCCATGGCATGATCACTGTTTATACTGAAACTCAGCGTTTCCACGCGGCCAATGCGGCCTATAAAGGCTGGTTTATAGTTCGACTCCAGCGTGGAGTTACAAGTCTGCTAAGGAATTTTAAATAAGCATCATGGTCATCCATGGCATGGTCACTGTTTATACTGAAACTTCAGTCTGCGTCAACGTCGACGCGGGCTGCCGTCGAGAAGTGAAAATTTTTCAACTTTGGAGTTGAGAGTTGAGTGGCAATATACCATAATCCCTTGCGAAGAACAAACATAGAGGGAAGTATATTAAAAACACATGAAAACATAAATATATACCATTGTAAATTATTTTTGTAATGAATGATATTATCTATTTTTGGTTGAGTTTACTTTTTAAAGATAACATTTCGGGGACCTGAAAGAAGCCTCGCCTACCTAGTTGTTTAGATGGTTTGATAATAAGAATGATCTCATCTTCGGAATATTGTATTTCATCATGTTTGTCAGGCCATTTCCAGTTTCCTCCAACAGTTTCTTCCATAGCACGAATAGTGTACCCATTGACTGTTTTGGCTGTGATTAGTCCAGGATACATTTTCCCCTCAAAACTTACGACAATGGCAAAATCACAGAAAAAATATACAAACCTTTCTGAAGCTTCTCGTAGTGTCATTTTCTTGGATTTGATGGCATTCAAAGCATCATTGAGGTGCTTTTCAGTGTAATTTTTATATGGGCGACTACCCAGCTTTCTTTTGTATGTACGAACCATATTCCAATTTACTGTAGTTAAATAAAATTTAATTAAACTTAAGAAAAACATACTGAGGTTCGATTTTTTAAAAAGATCGACATGTCACAAAGTCACCCCATAATGCAGCGATATTTTAAATATACATTAATATTTCTAAGATGGTACATTCAAACTAAAAAGTTTTAGTTTTACTTTGTTAAAAACATATTGAGATTTTAGAAAACTTACCTTGTTTCGTTACTGTTTCTATACAGTAGTCTGTGCAGATGTAATTTGAAGAAATATGACAAACTTAGTCACAACAGAAAGCTAAATACATGTGGTTTGATAAAATGGACGAAACGCGAGAAGTTCCAAAGTGCGCGGCTAGAATATATCATAGACAGGGCTACCAGTTGGAAAAGTCATTTAATCAGTCTCGTAAAAAGCCGCGAAGCGGGATACAATTTTTTGATTTTCACAAAGTCACCCCATTAGTCACAAAGTAGCCCCACCTTACGGTATATCTTTCTTTTTTTAACAAGTATTAAATAAAATCTATATGATTTAAGGCTGATTTGTAGTCGATCTAGAAACCACACTTAAATCCTACTACTGCCATGTTGAAGGGGGGTCACTAGCCGGCGTTAAAGTTTCATGTTAGCGCAAGCGTCATGGTTTATATTAACGATCTAAAAATACATACTGGATGGATTCTGCTATGGCCAGTTTTTTTTGCATATTTTACGCTCCCTTTCCAATCAGGGAGATTTCTAAGGGGGCGGGCCAGTTCCAACCACGGGCTGCACCCACACCCGTGGAGGGGACGGATGGTGAAGGACGGGGATCGCCGGGCCGGGCACAGTACCTCGAAAATTCCGGGACCAGACCCGGGTCCTCCTGCGTGGCACGCCAAAGCGTTACTACTCGGACATCCTGCCGCTGCTATGGCCAGTTGGAAAAATGAAGCCGCCGAAGTAGGGATATCATGTGATATAATTTTCTATATTGGGGTACTACACTCTTTGTTAATCACTAGAATCCGGTCATCACAATGGTTATTAACATAGTTGTGCTACGTGTGGCCATCAAAACAAATACAGTGATACCTCGGATCACGAACAAATCGGTCTACGAACACCATTTGGGAACAAATTTTGCTTCGCTTTACGAACGATGCTTCGGTTCACGAACACACACGCACGGAATGCATGGAGCGCATGTGACTCGCAACGCACAAAACCCTGAGCACAGCCTCGCCCCCAGCAGCAATTCAGTTCGCCCAGCTCATATGGGTACAGTAAAGTTCCAACAAGTGTTGATATTTTAGTTTTTTTTCTTTACTTAATTAAATTTATCCCTTATTATGGCATCCAAAAAAGTTAAAAGTATTAGTGAAGGTGATGTTAAACATGATTTCTTCTAATATTACTGTTATATTTATTTCCTTTCTGTATTATTTCCACACACAAAGCCATAACATGTTAAAAATTTTTTCTAGGAAAAAAACGTATTATTTGGATTTACATTAATTGCAATGGGAAAAATTGATTCGAATTACGAACTTTTCGGATCATGAACAGGGTCAAGGAACGGATTGTGTTCGTGAATCGAGGTATCACTGTATATTGTTGAATTTATGTTCGCGTCCGTCATGTTGTTGAGAGAAAAGTAATGTTATGGACGGTTTCGTTTTTCTAACAATGAGGAGAGTCGCTCGGATTGGCCGCGTGGAAACGATTCGGTTTTCCACTCTGGAGGACCCGGGTTCGAGTCTCTGGTCCCACCCCTTGAAAATATTTATCATGAGGTCCGGGCGCGGCCCGTCGATCTCCGTCCTCCACAATCCGGCTGACCCCTTCCCAGGGGTGGACAGCCTGTGGAAGGGCTTGTTTCGTCCTGCAACATAGTATTCTACTAGAATGGAGTGTGGCGTCATCTGTTGGCAAAAAAAACATTGAGGAGTCCATCCAAAATATCGGTTGTCCATATATAAAAAATTATTATAAAATATGAAATTTATTCAATTTAAAAAAATCTTAGTTTTTTATCTACTTGCGTTGTTATCTTTTCTTTAACATAAATATTTTAATAATAATTTATAGAAAGATGATAGTTAATTTTATTTTCTTACCAAACAACTACATAAATATTTCTTTTTGATATTATCTTTAAATTTGCATTTTCATTTTAAAGATGGTAGGCGGAGAATGTACATGCATATATTTATACTGATTTTTTAACATGTCCGATACTTCTTGTACATGCTTGTCTTCATGTTAATATTTTTTTCGATTCAGTTTATTTCTTTATTGTTTTTATTTTTATTATGTTAATTTAATGTCATTTTCGTGTTTTACACGTTTATTACTAAACATTGTTGTACTGCACTACTGTCATTGTAAATCTATTTATCATCTTTTCTACGATTCCAATAGTGATTCACATTTGGCTGAACTCACACAAACCACAACACGACCACAAAATGGTGGTTACCGTGTGGTTGGGTTGTGGCCGAAATCAACCACTCGCGAACCACTTATATGCGCAGTCGGTAAGGGACTGCGCGTATATATGCGCAATCCGTTACCGATTGCTTACTGAAAGGAAGCGCTGTCGGCGGTTAATGGTCGCTAAGTTTATAAATTTTAACTTATCAGAGAAACAAAGCGACTTATACCACGCTTGACAATCGAAGCGGAACTCTGCTTCCCTAGATTCTGGCGGGAAATATCTAACGGTTTTTTCGAAATCAGCTGATTGTTTGTTTTATATTAGTTATATTTTAAATATAACCCAAAAATTTAAACAATACAATAAAATATCTAACGGTTTTTCGAAATCAGCTGATTGTTTGTTTATATTAAGTTAATATCTAATGGTTTTTTGAAATCAGCTGATTGTTTGTTTATATTAGTTAATAACGGTTTTTCGAAATCAGCTGATTGTTTGTTTATATTAGTTATAATGATATCTAATGGTTTTTCGAAATCAGCTGATTGTTTGTTTATATTAGTTATATTTTGAATGTAACACAAAAATTTAAATAATAAAGTAATTTTTGTGTTATCTGCAGTCGAAACAAGTAATTTGTAGACGTTGTTTACATTAGTTATATTTTAAAAATAACACAAAAATTTAAACAATAATTTTTGTGTTATCTGCAGTCGAAACAGGTAACTAGTAGACCAGGGGTGCATAATTATTGTCAAACAGCGTCCATCCAAGGTCACTTGTTGACTTCAGGCTATGGACTAGTTACATTTTGCTGACTGAGGGGTGAGACGTGACAATCCGTCCCCTTTGTTTGAAAATGCTATTATTATAATATTTTAACTATTTTTTGAAAAATTACTGACTTAGAATGACTTAATAACAGAGAAATAATTCACCATCCACCATTTTTAAAAGGCACTGAGACAATTTTGAGTAAAAAACACATAAAAAGCATAATTTATCAAAAATCAGTGCTAAATCTGGCATACAGATGGCAGGATGGTATATCAAAAATCAGTGCTAAATCTGACATACAGATGGCAGGATGATAGCTACATATAGAAATCAGCAATATTTATTAAAAAAATAAATTTTTGAACAAAATCGACATTCTCATACGTATTAATATTTCTTATAAAATAAAAGTATTTATCCGACATTAAGAAAATAGGGAAAAAAAGGCTAATAAACAATTATTTTAAACATTTTGTGTAGTAGAATATCGTATTTCATCTGCGAGAGTGATAATATGATTGTTTGTTTACACGAGGTTAGGATGTGTACTGTCAAACAACGTCCATCCAAGGTCAATTGATGACCTCAGGCCATATGGGCTGTTCTCATTATCTCACGAAAGGAGAGCCGTGATAAATCGTCCCCTTTGTTTGAAAATGCTGTTATTATTATATTTTAACTATTTTTTGAAAAATTAATGACTTAGAATGACGAAATACAGAGAAATAATTCACCATCCGCCATTTTTAAAAGGCTCTGAGACTAATCTTGAGTAAAAAACGTATAAAAACGATAATTTATCAAAAATCAGTGCTAAATCTGGCATACAGATGGCAGGATGATAGCTACGTATACAAATTACAGCAATATTTATTAAAATAACAAAATTTTCAACAAACTCTATCTGGCATACAGATGGCAGGATGATAGTTACGTATACAAATTACAGCAATATTTATTAAAATGTCAACTTTGTTGAAAATTTTGTTATTTTAATAAATATTGCTGTAATTTGTATACGTAGCTATCATCCTGCCATCTGTATGCCAGATTTAGCACTGATTTTTGATAAATTATCGTTTTTATACGTTTTTTACTCAAGATTAGTCTCAGAGCCTTTTAAAAATGGCGGATGGTGAATTATTTCTCTGTATTATCATTTTTCAATCATAAATTGTCTTCGTCAGTTGGAAAAATTTTTTAGAATTATGAAGTATTTGGTATTATTAGATGTGGAATATCACCAGGAATGTAATTATATCAAAAATGTTGGCCGGATCATTTTTCAATCATAAATTGTCTTCGTCAGTTGGAAAAATTTTTTAGAATTATAGAGTATTTGGTATTATTAGATGTGGAATATCACCAAGAATATAAATATACAACATTTTTTTATCCGATGCAGAAATTATGAATAGTGAAAAAATTATGTTTTGTTTACATATGCAAATTAGGCCTAATTCTTGTTTCGTATTTTTTTTCTTTTTTTCTTTTGGTCCTATATTAGGCCTAATTCTTTCGTTTTTTTTCTTTTTTTCTTTTGGTCCTATAACTAAAATTAAAAAATGATATCAGGACAGAGTATATGGACACAAAATATAATTTTTTCGTGCCAAAAAATTAAAAAAGAAAAAAGTTATGGCAAATTATCAAATATTGAGTATCATATTTCATATTTCAATGGTATGGGGAATTTTTTTTTTTAATTTGAGGAGTGTTAAAGGTTAAGTTCTATTTGGTAATTTCTTTGAAGTTTGGTTTAAAAAGTTTGTTAAGATGACTGAGCTGGTCTGTGTGTCACCTGGCTAGTGCCTTTGAGGTCCTGTGACAGAAAAGCCTAGACTCTAGAAAAGATATAGACCTATTGGCAGAACTCAATGTCTGTGATCAAAAATTAATTCTAAATTAATGTCCGAAGAGTCAGTCTGCTACATCGCCTCAGTGGTCTAGCAGTTATGGCATTGGGATGAGAACCAAAAAAGCTCCTGCTTCAATCCCAGGCTGTGGCAGATGTTTTCTTCAGATTAATTAAATTTTAGTTTTACTAACATCTGTCTAAATTCTTTCAAATTATTAAAATTTTCATTAAAAATGTAGCAAGGGATTAATTTGGCAGTGTTAGTTTTTATTATATTATTTGCAATTTTAAAAAAAAAAATTATAAATCATCAAATTTTTGATAGTAGGAGTCAAAATTGCATTAAATATAGGCAATACCTAATTTATGTATATCAGACATTCATAAATCCATACTTATATAATATTACTTTTAATTAATGTGCTGGGCTTGAATCAGGACTCTTCCTGAAATAACTGGAGACATGGGATTCTGAATTGAATATGGATCCTCCAAGATAGCAAGTGACTGCTTTATCATGTGACTTATATGCTTATACTTTAATAAAATTATTTTTTATGTTAAATCTTTGTGGTCCACTAGTATTGTATAATATATATTCCAACATATATATGTTTTGATTTATCTAAAGTTTTATAGAATAATCCACTTACATAAGTTGAAGATTGCCTGTATAAGAAATGAGCACAATGTAGACAATGATAGATCATTCTGAAAATTAGGCAGGGAAACTCAATGAATACAGCTTTAAACAGAGTTGTATGACACAGTGCTGGGAAGCAAGTGTAATTTTGAACCACTGATATACCATATTGCTCTGCAAAAATGTGCTAAGTTGGACTTGGAAATTGCCTATAAAGTAAGAACTTGTACACCAAGAATCAATTTCTTGTAAACCTATTATTAACTCTTGATGGATGCCAATTCAGAATTCCGCTTCATTCATTTCTAGCATGTTTTACATAGGAGCAGAATTGTATGCCATTATTTGGTACTTTGTTTACTTTGACTTATGATCACTCTGCTAAGGTAAATTTATAGGTGCTGAAAGTTTTACCATCGTCTACTAATTCCATCTGCTAATGTTTTGTGAAATTTTTCATTCTTTTTTATTTTTTATTTTTATTATTGAAAATTTCCAAGATGTAAAAAAATAAATCTGGAATCATTTAATGTGTTTAATTAATAATTGTGTCTAAAATTTGCATATTATGCATTATTTTTTAATAAATTTGGATTTATCTTCATTAATTTATCCTAATCATTTAATTTCTCATTTTCTTTTTTAAATTTTAAATATTTTTCAATGTTTGTGTTTTGAACTGCAAAAATATCTGTTTTTATAGATTATTTCTTTGGTTTTCATAATTTTTTTGATTTTTATTATTCTTTAATGATTTTTCTATTTTTCTTTGAAACTTCAGATCAATTTAATTTTTTTTTTGCAATTGAAAAAGTAAAAATCGTGAATGAATTTTTTTAATGCACATAATTAATAATCTTGGCTAAAATTTGTTATTTATTCATTATTTTTTACTAAATTTGGATTTATCTTCATTATTTTAAGCTTATCAATAATTTTTTAAATTCTGTTTTAAATTTTAAATATAATTTTTTCGATGTTCATGTTCTGAACAGTATAAACATTACTTTTACATTTTCCTCAAGTTTTTGTAATTTGTTCATAATTTGATTTCTTTTTATTATTTTGTAATAATTTTCTCAATTTTTCTTTGCACAAATAGCAAAATTTTATTTTTTAAAACTACATGCAGAATTTGAAGAAGCAGAAATTGTCACTACATTGTGCTTTTTTAATACATCGTTAAATACCTTGTTTATTTTTATTTTAATTGAATTGAAATTTTTAGGAAATATTCAGTAAAAAATAAACATACAGATAAAAATAAGCATACATGAACATATGAAATTTAGTCAAACTCAATTGAGTAATATGACCTGTAGAAGAGTTCAGAATGAAAGAACCTCACATTCCTTTCATTTTGGTCTAATTGGGCTGCATTTTTCAGAAAGCCTTAAATAACAAATAATATTTACATTCTAGATTTGTTTGAAATGGTTGAACAGTGTTATCTATAAGGATATTTCTAGAAAAGAGAATCCTCATCTAAAAGATGAGGATTCTCTTTTCTTTAAAAAATTTAAAAATTTAGCCCAATTGGACTAAAATTTTCAGATTTTAATTAAGCTATGCTATAACTACATTCCAAATTTGGTCAAAAAGTGAGTAAACAATACAATATATAGAATTATACTTTTACTTTACAATGTATAGAAATGTTTATAGAAAACAGACCCCATTTCCTCTTATTTTGATTTGTTTGTGCTGAAATTTTCAGTGGATCTCAAGAAATATTTATATTCCAAATTTCATCAATATTTATTGAATGATGTACTTGGTAGAAGTATCTGCAGAGAAGAAAAATGAGTTTTTATTGATTTTTTTGCAACTTTTAAATTGCTCTAGTTCCATTTTTAATTATATTTGAATCTTCAGATTTGGCAGTTGGTATCCTATTGAATACTTTTCTCAAATATAATTATCACATTAATAATAATTAACTTAAGACCAAAATTATAGCAAACTGAAATTTGGCTATGATGAGAGTCGGTTAATAACCACTCCACTTGGTTTAGAATCAGAGAATGGTGAGGGCTGGTTGAGAATTATCTGTATATACAAGTAGTCTTTGACTTATAACAAAAGTAATTTGAATCCTGCAATTGTAAGTCAGAAATGACTAAAATTTATTGATTTCTCAATGCTAATCTTTATTAGGACATTATACATTATTGTAATAAACATAATAAACAAAACTAAAGAACCAAATATAAAAGATATGCTTTTAATAAATCAGTCCATTGTATGTAGGATTGGAACACACGTGAATTGCATTTACCAAATTAAAAAATTTATTGATTACATTGCCATCATAAGTATTTGTAGTGTGAAGAGGTTAACTCTGACCTGTCCTGTTTTATTTTATTATACTCTTTTATTATCATTATCTTCAATATTATCTAACATATTATATTTTAATTTAAGACAGTAATTCTCAATTTTTTTTTTCCTGGACCGCATACATTTGGTTGCTTCATGAAGTGGGCCACAATTAACTATATCAACAGTTGGCAACAGATTGGTTTCACGTGAAAAAAGTCTGACTTCTAAAAAATCACCAACAAAAAACCTCTTGACTTCTCAATTCAGCCATAGCCAATTTTACAGGCCATAGGTCAGTGTTGACCTATGACCTGTAAAATTTTATGAGTGCATCAGGAAGGACCTAGCAAATTAGGAAAATTATAATTTTTCCACATTTAAAAAAAAAAAAAAAACATTTTTTTTATATCAGAATTTTTATTTTTTCATGTGGGAGAAGAATTCCGTGCTTTTATTAAATTCATAATTGTGTGTTCCAGGCCACAGGTTGAGAATGGCTGGTTTAAGAGTTGACTTACTTTCACATTCTCCGTCATAGTAGTTAGCAATCACGTGTTATGGAACTGGAATCCATCCTACGAAAGAGCTTTCCCGGCTAGCGACGTCATCTAATCTGAATAAGTCTACCATTGAGTCGATATGAGAAAATAAGAATGTGTTTTTATCGATGTTTTGTTCTGTTTATAATTAAATTGTAAAGAGGATGACATGAATTGATTATTCTGTAAACTAATAAATTTGTTTAAACTTATTGCACGAATTTATATAAATGAAGCAACACTGGACTGTAAGTCACTCTGTATAAAAGCTTACATAGCCAACGACACAGAGATGTTGGTTCTAAAGTGAAATTGGCTGAGTGACATACGAATTCTTTACAAGAATTCAAATGTCACTCAGCCAAATTTACGATTGCTTGAAGTTTTGTTTCACTGGTGGAGGTCTTAGAAGTTAAGTAGTATTTAAGGTTTATTTCTTGTGAATAATCAGATTTCTGGATATTTGAGTTTGATTAAACAAGTTTTGTTGATTAATTGATTGTTGCTTTATTATCGTTTAAATAAAGCTTTAATTAAATTTTTGTAAGTGTTTTGAGTCTAATAAATTTATATTTTTTTGTTATTTAACTTGTTTTGAGAATTTATTCAATTTATTAGTATAAGTTTCTTACATCATTTGTTTTTTATCTAACACTTATTACACTTATTCGTTACTTCTAGCTGTAAGTTTCCAGTTATTTGTTTTTTCTGGTTAAACGTTAATCATTGTTAGATTGTTTTGATTTAATTATATTTAGTTTAGAACATAGTGAAAGACCTGAGCTAAGGCTAAACTCTGGATTTGCAGAGTCGTTAGAACCGTTAGGTTTAAGTTATAATTATTATTATTGATATTCGTTAGAATTCGCAACTTTGCAGTAGTAGTAAGTTCAGGACAACTGTATAATGGATGAAACTTTTCAAGGAAACATGAGATAAAATTATTTCAAGAGATGAATTATGAATTACTAATCCTGGATTACATATAATGGGGTATTCAAATATTATGTAAGCATTTTAGAGAGAGAAATAAAAAAACTTTAAATTCTATGTGGTAATAGGGATTGCCTCAATGCTTATATAAGATTTAAAAAGATATTCAATTTTAAAAATTTAATTTGTATACTAGAACTATTTCTATAATACAAATGTATTACTTTATGAATTTATTATATACAGGTATCCCTCCTATAACATAGCTTCTTACAACATGGTTTCGCTCTAACACTATTTGAAAATTGTGGAAACCCTCATATAACTCTTACTTCTGCGAAATTTCGAATTCTAACAAATACCAGTAATATTAATTATAACTAAACCTAACAGTCTAACAACTCTGCAAATCCAGAGTTCAACCTGAGCTTAGATCTTTTACTACTTTCTAACTTTTAAATCCAAAACAATTTAAATCAAAACTTGACATTTAACTGGAAAAAACAAAACAACCGGAAACTTATAACTAGAAATGTCAATTAACCACTTAACGTCTACAGTAGCGGTTCCCAACAGAAATGTTTATTATTTTTTTTTTTAAGAGGAGCGGATAAGGTTAAGGAAGAAAATTAATTTTTTAGTTGATTAGTTTTAAAAAAAAAGAAAGAAAGAAAATTCATAAAATAATTGTAATTAGATGAGAATGCTATTAAAAATTTCAAAATATTTTGTGTCTAATAAAACTTTTATCATATTGCCAAATATTTTGAATTTTCTTCATATAAGAATAAATAGTTTTTATTTGAATAATTTACATCATATATTCTTTGTATATATTCTCAAAAAATAGTAATGAAATTTATTTTTCTGATATATTTTTCTCTAAATACTATTAATATATATGATTAACATATTGATACAGTTGGAATTTCAGTTTCTATCATGATGCATTAATATTTATAAATTTATTGAAAATTTGAATATTTAATTAAATTGCGGTATTTTTATCATTTTTTAAGATATCTAGTTGAAACTTTCAGGATCTCTTCCTTATATCATGTTTTTGAGATAACGTAATTAGATGCTGTTTTTGAAAAATTGTGCCTGGAAAAAATTTAAATCTCTGTTTTTCATTTTATTTTAAAAGCATTAATTTATAATATAATGGGAAAAGATATAAATATTTTAAAGAATACATATTTGTTTTCATTAATTTCTAATTTTTTTCTCATTTAAAAGAAATTTACTTTTTTACTGAACTGTTGATGTTCTGCTGAATTCATGATTCACTATTTTCTTAACTAATAATTATTTACTTTGTCTGACATACATTTATTTTGTCTTCTACACTAATGTTTAACAAATAATAAAAGCAAAAATAATAAGACAGAACCTTTATCACCACATTAGAAATGCTAGGAGAAAAAATGTTAATAGATGATGAACTTATTACCTTGTATGAAGAAAACAAAGACAGTTTATTCCATGACATGGAAAATGATTTATTTTAGTTTGACAATTACCAACCAATGGCAAAGAAAATGAATATTGCAAAATATATTCCATTAAAAATAAAAATTAATATTGAAATTGGCAAAAGAACATCCTAATTAGGAATTTTAAAGAAAAGGATCACAAAGTTTGAAAAGAAAAGACTATTTAAAACAGTGGGAAAAGCATATCATAAGAAGAGAAACATCAATTGACAAATATGCTGTTATCAATTTGTGGACGTAATTTTTTCATGGAAGCTTGACTGAATTTCTGCAGATAAAATTCTGTGTGTATATTTAAAATATTTTATGAGTAAATTAATTAAGGATTATTGAATATTAAAAATGATGATTGATTTCCATATGATGACAAGGAATTTACAGGAGTGGACTTTGAATGCTGTAGTCAATATCCATCAGCTAATTTTATCTTTAAAGCATTGAATACATGAGTAAAACCATTCAAGAGGGAATGTGGCATTTGGCAGCAAAAAATTACAAAATATGTCAGCCACAGAGAAATAGCAACTTTAAGCGAGACACTAGAAGCAACTGATAAATTTTGTTTTCAAATAAAAATGATTGTGGGAAATTTTTAAAATAAATTTATCATCAATACTGATCAGATGAAATATCATTATCAGTGTAGCTGAAAAAGACTTCAAAATATACTAGTCCAAAGGTAAGACATGAATAAGATCAGTCATTCATACACAGTGCAGTATGCCTCACAATTTCTGAAGAATTGTTATCACATGGATGAGCCAAACAATCCTGCTGATTCTTGCAATACATTGCAAGAATCAGCAGGATTGTTTGGGAAGATGCAAATGATTATATATACATTCTAGAGCAATTTTCGAATGTTATTCTCACCATGTCAAAATAAAAAAAAACTTACTACAAAGATGTCGTGTCATTTTTGAGAAAAGTTGTAAAACCATATGTAAAAAATGAGAAATTTTTACTGTTAATAGATTGCTGGGGAGGCGAAATAAACCTGATGATGTATGATGAAATATTTTGTGATAATGAAACTCTGCAAGCATGTACAGTTAAAATTATTCTAAAATGTACTGCAGTCTGTCAATCTTGCATCATATATTTCCATCAACAAATTAAAAATCTAACATTATTCATATTCAATTCAAAACAAATGCAAAATAGCATATTGGGAATAAGAAATAAAAATTCATTCCATTTACATCATCAAGTATCAGTACTAATCTTTTCTGAGTTATTAAAATGTGTGTTTCAAAACTTTGTGTTTAAATAACTAAAATATATATCCAAATTCACTTTTAAAACCACAAATAATAGACAGTTAAAGCTCTCAGTTTAAAGTGAAAAACAATTATTAATTGCCAGAGTACTTTCAGTTTTAATAAACCATCATCAGTGCAAATATTACATCTTTAAAACAAAACAAGATGGAATCTTGTTTTTCACTTTAACTGAGAGCTTATAACTGTGTATTACTGTGTGTTTATTAACAAAAAAAAATATTCCATTAAGTTTGTTTTTCCAACTGAAGAGTTAAAAAAAAACCTTTGCATATTGTTATGTTTCTTTCATATATGCTGTAGTAAATACCATTTAAATTTGTTTTTGTATGTTTGTATGATATGTATTATTCTGCAATATATACTATTACAAAAGAATGTAATGAAAATTAAATTTATACATTAAAAGTTCTTAGGCTTCATTTTTGTAAACAATAGAAACTTCTTGAATATTCATTAAGGTAAATAATATAATAAATATTAAATAAATTTTTATATTAATATAAAAATATAAAAAAGTGATAAAATTTAGAAGATATAATGTATTTATACATACACAATGTCTCAATCCATAATCCGTGGAGTTTGCATGCACTTATGCTAGCCACTACAGGCTTCTACTATCAGAGTAAAATTTACTAATATAGAAGTTTTGAAAACTGTAAATGCAATTTTTGCATAAATGCTGGAGAGGTGCATTTTTTAAGATTTTTTTTGTACCTATGATTTCCTACTAATATGCTAATTTTGAAGAAAATCAATGACCTGAATATCTAGCCCTTTCCTTGTTAGTTGGTCTCTTACCGAATAAAGATCTATCTAGCTTGGATAATCCTTGAACCCAGAGTGTTATGCCAGCAATAAATGGCAGAGCTCTGAGTTATCAGAGCACACAAATCCACTATGTAAAGGTGAAGATAGCAGTTGAGAGGATAAGTGCACTAATAGACCTAAATCCAATAATTATGCAATTTTCAAGGAATCTGTAGCTATATTTTTAGAAATAATTTTTATTTAATAAAAATTATAAAAATAATTAACAGAATCTGGGCATTTTTTATAAAATATTGTTTTCCATTAAATTATAATTTCTTTTTGTGTGTGTATGTGTGTAATAAATTAACTATTTTTTCTGTTTAATAAATTATTAATGCTTTAAACAATTATTTTTTAAAATTATTGAAATATTTGATAGTATTGAATTTTTTGTAAAAAAAGGGGGGTATCAAGTAGTGTCAGATATCAATATTTTTCAAAAGTGTTAATATAAAACTTTTGAAAAATCACAAATCTTTGAGTTGAGAAATTCTTTTATCGAGTTTTATTTTAAAGAAACCGAAGTATTGTTAGGGTTTTTGGATCTGTAATAGTCAACTGATTAAAGATATTCCTAAGACTTGTACTATATACACGTATATAGTACAAGTTAGGTTATAAACTTAAGTTAGGTTATAAATTATAAATAAAAAATCAAAAACTCAATTGCATAATTATTGGATTTATGGCATAAAGATTATAATTATATTGAGTTTTTGATTTTTATAATAGTAAATAATATGAGGCTTTATTTGTAGGTTTTAACAAGAGAGATTTTTCTGATGAGAATGACATCAATATTTTAAAGAGAAGCATAAGTGTTTTATTTTGTTTTCAAAGGAAACATACAAACGATAAGGAATTTTTAAAAGAAATTCAGAATTGGTTAAAAATTCAGGTATTATTTTATGAAGTAGAAATATTATTCATTTTAAGAATTTAATACCATATTAATATATTTTTTTATTTTAGATATCTCTGTTATTGAGGAAAGCTACATTAGATGATCACTTATTCATCTTGAATCATGTATTACGTTGTCCTGCAGGAATTGGTGAATGGGCTACAGATTTTATTCAGTATCCAATAATACCTTCTTGGTCAGCATCAAAAACTTCCAGGATAGAATCTCCTTTTCTGGACCATATCATAAATACTTTCACAACATTGCTATTTCCAATTAGGTATATTTATAATATAGATAATGCTATAATATGTAAGTCAGTAAAGGTTAATCTGTTGAGTGCCATGGCTTTTTTGTAATTAAGCCTAATTAATATGCAAAAAAAAATATGAAAATTATAAAAGCTTGGTTAATTTTTATCAAAATATTTTCAAATTTTACTTTTTTCACATTTTTTCTTTCATTATATGAGATCTGAGAAAACCTGATATTTTTTTTTATGTGAAATCTTAATCATCCAACAAAATGTTTATATTTGACATGATATTTTCTAATAGCAGCAAGTCCTATGAATAAAATAAAATATGAATAAAGAAAATTGAATAATAATTTAAATTATCAATAAAATACCAAGCATTAAATAAATTTTAATTAAGTTAATTAGTTGAAAGATCACAAAAATTTTTATTAAAATATTGTCATTTCTTTTTATTGAATTATGTTTCTTGATATGTTTTCTCTTCATTTCAATAATTTTTTTAATTTTCTATAAATTTTCGAATTTATAACCAAAAAATGACATATATGAAAATCCACAATTGTACATAAGCAGCTTTAACATTTGCTACTTTACTCTTTGTTGGCTTTGAGATACTTTATTGATACAATACACTTAATACCATATGCAGTGCAATAAAATAGACTTTTCTGCAGTTTCCTATGAAATGATGGATGCCATAAAACATTAAAAGTGCCATACCCGTTTTTATAGCCTGAGGTTGTTTACCTTAGGATTTCCCATATTTTACTACACTTGACTGTCTAAATAATCATCACCATTCCTTATATTAGTTGCCAGTATGACTTCCAAAGTATGTCAACAGCTTGAATTTATTGTACTTTAGAGATCGAGTCCATACCTCCAAGAGATATCGATACCCCCCAGTTAAGAACCCCTGTACTAAACTGATTTTTGAATCAAAAAAATGCTTCATTTTCGTATACTTAAGGAATATAACAATGAGATCAAGAATATCATGATATATTTACATATAAAGTTACTACAGCATTAAGAAAATACTATAAATTACTGAAATATTTTTAGTCACCGGTAATATGATATTTTTCTTCCACATTACCTCACGGATTATTTTAAATCCTAACTTAACTAATCAGGGACCAATGTCAACGTAAATTAATGACACAGATCAGAGTATAAACTTGTTTTAAGAGATTAATTCGGATTATATGCATTTTTCACGTTAAATTGCCATTTTGTAAAATGGCGACGATCATATCCCATCTTGTTAGCATTACAATATACGCAATAATAATAATAATAATTGTAAATTATGAAGGCTTTTATAAAAAAAACCTATAATATAAATCTTTTCTTATTTTTTAATTTATTCGTGTAAAAAATATTAATTAAATATTTCAAAATGACTTATTGCTACATTTTCGGGTATGTTCGTAATAAATCGGGCAATGATTAGATTAAAGTGCTTGGCTGTCACTTCGGATCGCAACAGAAACTGTGGGTGAGATCAGAAAATGCTCGCTGGAGAAGCTAAATAATGGCGATCATATCGCGAGACAACGTGATTTGCTGAACGGCTGGATCTCTAGCCGTTCAACAAATCACGTTGTTTCGCGATCTCCATGGGTCGTGACGTCACTCTTTAGCTTCTCCAGCGGAGCTTTTTCTGAACTCACCCTGTGTTGTTGTATAAGCACGTTGCAGCATCATGGAGGATATGCAAAAGACTCGTATACATATCATCGGCCATATTGATTGCCTGACAAGACCATGTGTCAGAAACGATCCTGCCCTGAAGCTGAGTCGTTACCGTCGTGACTCAGGATCGCAACCACAATAAATCGAATGATTCTGAATCACAAATCATTACCTATATGATTCAGGATCCTGGCCTACGTTTATACGAACTTTGTTGTATTTGGTAATTTATATAAACCAAATATTTTTGGCATAGAGAGATGAAAACGATATTTATGTATATAAAATAAGCGATTAAATTGATTGATATTAAGACATATAAAATTGAATTACATAATTATGATTTTTATGAATTAAAAAAAGAAAAAAAAATTCAAATTTGGTCTGAAACTTTAAAAATGTTTTAAACACTATTATACACTATACACATTGTAGTGACATCATCCATGAGTGAAATTCAAATAGCATCATCTGTTGTAATTAAAAGAAACGAAAAAATAAAAGAAGAAAACAACCATACTTTTTTGATGATTGCATTTTCTGTACTCATTAAACAAATAAACTTCTGTTTGATCTCAATAATAATTTGTAAGAGAAAAATTTTTCTTGGATTTATACTATAATCCGAATAATATTCAAAATTAGTGAGAAATCACTAGATAAAGTAACCAAATACTTTTATGGGGTTGGAATACATCAGTTCATCAACATCGTATTCCTCGCAACATATCTGAATACCTTGCGGAAGTAGAAATTCATGAGTACTGTCTTTTGTAAATTTATAACGGGGCCAACTTTTAAAAAAGCAAATTATTAAAGAAATGTGTTTTTTTATAATCTGCATTAAGCACAAATTGCTTAACAATCTTGCTGGATGAAAACTGCCCTTAGTTATAAATAATATCAAGTCATCCAAAAATAATGTCGTTTTTTTATGCTGGACTTGTTGAAACGCGTCTCAGCTTGTCTAAACATGAATTTTAAAAACTATATATACAGTTAAGCTTTTACAACATTAGAAGAATGTTATTGATTAAAATGGAGAATTCTGATAAAATATTGTATTCAAATATTTTACCTGCAAATATACGACTTCGCGAATGTTGAGGAACAGATGTACAGCATAAACTACCCCTATTATGTTTCAGTTTAAAGTACTTTTAGCCTATAACATTACTGTATGAATCAAATCAGAATGGTTTCAATATAAGTATGAATTAATATTTATTAACGTTTTATTTAATTAAAATGTAAAACTGTAGTACGTTTATGGATTATTTTTATATTTTACACTCCCATAATTTCTGGGAAAGTAAAATAGCAGTAAAAACTTTCGATTCGAATTTTATACACGATTTACGTATGTATTAATTTAATCTGCGAATATTTATAGGAATGCCAGTATATGATGCTTGCTGGTTTCTATTCATATCTCTAGACATATTGGAACATATTTTGCACATGTCAATGGGCACGTGTATACAGTATAGTACGTTCTTATCCTCTATATTTTCCAGAATTACCGGACAGCTTTGCGTAAATTTAGTGTTCTACACGAATACTGTATATGAACTGATATCAGCAAGGATTTCCAATTTTACGGACTAGTCTTGCCCCCTATAGTCTGTAAAATCGAGGTTTTACTGTATTGATAAATTATAACAACAAAAATAATTTATTGTATTATTTAAATTTAAGAAAACTATTATGACTGTAGACATTCTGCTTACTTATAAATAAAAAAAGCAGTACAATACTAGACAGAAAAGAATTTTTTATTTCACAAAACAAACAACCTGAAGAAACATCCCCACTCTCAGTGTAACAGATAACTAAAGCTGATGTAGACCAGTTGACAGTTGTTGAAAATGTTTCTTTTGTAAAGAAATTCTTTTCTGCATAGTGCTATACTGTTCTTTTTATTTCTTTTTTAAGAAAGTTTTCATCACTGAAAAATAATGATTTATATTTATATTCATTTTTTGAAATGAATATATGAATAAACAGCAAAAATTTTTTAATGAAAGATCAGGTATTTTGTATTATATTTTCTCATCATCATTAAAAAAATATTTTGCAATTTTTTGAACTTTTCATACCATCAGTTATATTAATCAAAGAATCTAGATCCCACCATAAAATGAAAAGCTTATTTTTTTTAGAAGAGTATTAAATGATTTTAAAGTGTTTGTTTAATCTCTAGTAAATTATGTTAGCCTTTCTCTGAAGATTTTTTGATGATTATCATATCATATTCATAAGAATATATTTTAAATTTATATCAATAATCTGTAACAGTAAATTCAAATATTTCTAGTTTTGGAATAAAATAATAATAATAAAATCTTTAATTTTGTTGATTAGCATTTACAAAGTTATGTTTTGAATGATATTTCCATGATATATACCATTTAAAAGCATAATTTATAAGTACTATAAAAAATTTAATTATCTCATAGTATAAATCATCGGTCAGCAACCTTTTAGATATTGCGGACCACTAAATTCGCAATTTAAAATTTTGTGGACCACTAAAATAATTTTTAAAGGTATGAATTATTTACGAGCATTGAGTATGATATGCATAGATATTTATTTATTAAATTTTATTATTTTATTAAATAAGCTCAGCGAATTTAAATAATATCTGAATTTCTTTGCGGATCATTAAAATTATGCCACAGACCACTGTTTGCCAACTGCTGGTATAAATTATAATTTGTTGATATCATTTACTATTTAAATGTTAAATATTTTTAATTTAGTAATATTCTTTCTCTTGATTTTTTTAAATATGCGATAAAATGATAAACCTAATTTAGAGAGATTGATTCATTTAAAAATAAGTTTTTAAGATTTCAAATATTTTTATTAACAATATCCTCCATTTGTTACGATAAACTTTAACGTATATTATTAAAATAAATATGAATTAAATATAGTAAAAAATTTGGTTTCAGAATTATACCTATGTTAATATATAAATCATTTTTCTTTAGATATGGATTAAGAAATAGCCTTTTTATAACTCTTGCACCTACCCATCATACTGCTGAAATTTTAGGAAATACTGAATCTGTCTGTTGTATTGTAAATAATATTTATATCAAACAAGTTCAGATTGGAACTTTTCAGGTAAAAATAATGTATTCAAATAGTTAATAAGAATAGTCATTAAATGGGACTCTATTATACAAGAATATTATAAAATTAAAATCTCAATAGTTACATTACATATCACTGCTGTAAAGCAAATCACATCCTTTTATCATTTTCTAATACATATAAAAGCTAAGAACATATTTGCACTATTATTCATTAAGTATGCAATAGCTTAAAAAAACTCATCTGGATTGCCATGTGGAGGATTCAATTTTAAATCTTTCATCTCCAGTTTTTCAGAAGGATTCTGGACTTGGCCTGTCTGTTTTAATTTGTTTTATATACCTATTCTAAATATAATTTTCCTTTTGAGATATAAAATTAAAACATGGAATATAATTGAGAAGTGTTGCATTAGTGAAGTACTATAAAATGAAGTATGCCTATAATTTCTAATTGTCGTATAAAAAAAATTGCTTTCAGAATGCTTATCTTGCTTTTAATTTTTTTGAGACTTCCAATGAAACTTTAAAATTTTCTTTTAAAATATTATACATGTACTTCTCTATTTACAGTTGGATTATGTTTTGATAATCCCATTGTAGATCGAAAAAAATCATAAAATGAAAATGATTGACAATGGTATTAATTTTAGTTGTAATAGTTAACAATAGAAGACTGGATTATTCGAGGTAGTATATATTTGATCCCATCCTTCAAGATGATAAAATTATCCAAAATTAAACCCAGACGTGAAAGGTGATAGGCAATGTTTTGCTATGTAGCCATCAACCAACTGTAAATTTTAAATAAAACAAAAAATATTTCTAGCCAATATATTATGAAAATAGTCAAGTTTGAAGTATTGAAATGACAATTATAGTCAGATTATAATAAGTCAAATGATTAGTAAATAGGGGAAAAACCTGTATAGTCATATTTCAAGCTGTATAAATAATTTATTCTGAAACTTTTCATGTAAGTGAGTTTCTATGAAAAAATTAAAATTAAGAATATTGCAATAATATGCATATATTTCAGCATTTAACATAAACATTTATATTCAGTAAAACAAGCATTATACACAAGAATATTACACACAAATTTAGAAAGTGGAAACATTTTTAGCCTAATAACCAAGTCCATCTTAGTTATTGGACTGAAAACATTTCCATTTTTATTAATATTCCTCATAAATTATATGCACCAATTAGTGCTGGCATGCGTAATTCAGAACATGTTTCACTCTAACATAATTTAAAATTTTGAGGTAAGCTTTAATCCCTTACAACAGTGTTTTGCACTACATGAGATTTTATAAGAATTAACTATTGTGTTATATCAGGATGTATAACATAGTACCTAACTACTAGTATTATTAATTTGAATGAAATTTAACCTATATTACCTATATATTATAAGTTAAATTTCATTCAAATTAATAATACTAGTAATTAGTTACCATGTTATATATCCTGGTATAACACAACAGTTAGATTAAACACATGATAGTTAGATTAATTGAAATCATACTATAATTAATGACATTATTAATAATCTAATTCTGATCATTATCTTATTTGAAAAAGTGTAAAACTAAATAATGGAAAGAATTAAAATTCACATAATTAATTTATAAACCCTAACTAATATTATATCATCATAAACTTTCTTTTTAAGCAGATTTTTTTGAAACTTCTTTTTATGTTTGAAATCTTAACTCCAATATTTATAAATATCAGAGTTATGCTCGATTTTTAAATTCTTATAATTTATATTAACTATCTTTTGATTATTATTTATGATTCAGCTTTATTTTTGTGATCATTATTACACAACTAGTTAATTTAAGATAACAAGCTGAATATGATCAGCTAAATTAATTTAATTGTCTTAATTTAATCTTATCTTAAACATCAAATATTGCTTATTTTGCAAAGTGAGATAGTTGTGTAACATATCAATCAGTCCTCTACTTATGTGGTTTCAACTTATGTGTTATTAAAATTATGCAATTTATAAAAACTAGTAATGCCATCTTTTGTCTTATTAATAAACTAATTTACTCTTTTTTTTCTTAAAAACTGTAAAGATTGTGAATAAATGTAAAATGGTAGATAATCTTAAAAACAGTACAAAAAGAAGAGCAGTTACTTTGGAAAAACATAATAAAATAAAATGAGAAAAGTAAAAAGATTGTAGATATTGCTCATGCAAATAAAATGTGTGAATCAACTGCAAGAAACATCATAAAAGGTAAAGATAGAGTCATAGAGTACAGGTAGGCCTCAATTAGTGTGAATAATGAGTCCCACAAATTTCTTGCACTATTCAAAGAATTAACTATATGTAAAATATGGTAATTGGTTCTTGCTTTGTGAGATTCCGGCCATTAGCCAACCTCATGATGAACAACCACAATACTAACTGTTTAAGAAATATTTATCACGATGAATAACCACAATACTAACTTAACACTAACTGTTTAAGAAATATTTATTTTCATATTTTACATCGTTGTTCATCATCTAAATTAATAACTTACCAGGAATTGCGTCTCATACCATCATCAAACCAACTGCCAAATCAAAACCAAAAGAGCAAATCGAAAGCGAAAGTCGAGCGTTCTTTCGTGTCGCTTAATCACATCCATTTTTTGCTCTAGCATAATCACTAACCTCTTCCATACCATCATCAAACCAACCGCCAAATTGAAAGCGGAAGTTGAGCGCTGCTTTTATGTCACTCTACCAAAAGAGTAAATCGAAAGCAGAAGTTGAGCGCTGCTTTTATGTCGCTCAATCATATCTATTTTTTGCTCTAGCGTAATCATTAACCTCTTCTTTTTTTTGTTTCTGTTAGAAACGCTGATCTAAATTAATAACTTATCAGGAATTGCATCTCATACCATCATCAAAAATCTAAATTAATAACTTACCAGGAATTGCATCTCATACTATCATCAAACCAACCACCAAATCACAACCAGGAATTGTGTCTCATACCATCATCAAACCAACTGCCAAATCATTTAAAATTATATAATTTTAGATTAAATAGAATTAAATCAGGTCTGACAGGGGTAATAACTTACCAGGAATTGCGTCTCATACCATCATCAAACCAACCGCTTAAAAAATATTTATTTTCATATTTTACATCATTGTTCATCATCTAAATTAAATATTTATTTTCACATTTTACATCATTGTTCATTATCTAAATTAATAACTTACCAGGAATTGCATTTACATCATTGTTCATCATCTAAATTAATAACTTACCAGGAATTGCGAATTTTACTCGTTGTTCATCATCTAAATTAATAACTTACCAGGAATTGTGCATCATTGTTCATCATCTAAATTAATAACTTACCAGGAATTGCGTCCAACCATAATACTAACTGTTTAAGAAATATTTATTTTCATATTTTACGTTATAACCACAATACTAACTGTTTAAAATATATTTATTTTCATATTTTACATCGTTGTTCATCATCTAAATTAATAACCAACCAGGAATTGTGTCTCATACCATCATCAAACCAACTGCCAAATCATTTAAAATTATATAATTTTAGATTAAATAGAATTAAATCAGGTCTGACAGGGGTAATAACTTACCAGGAATTGCGTCTCATACCATCATCAAACCAACCGCTTAAAAAATATTTATTTTCATATTTTACATCATTGTTCATCATCTAAATTAAATATTTATTTTCACTTTTATCGTTGTTCATCATCTAAATTAATAACTTACTAGGAATTGCATCTCATGCCATCAAAAAACCAACCATTTCATATTTTACATCATTGTTCATCATCTAAATTAATAACTTACCAAATCATATTTTACATCGTTGTTCATCATCTAAATTAATAATTTACCAGGATTTGCATCTCATACCATATTTTACATTGTTGTTCATCATCTAAATTAATAACTTACCAGGAATTGTGTTTTACATCATTGTTCATTATCTAAATTAATAACTTACCAGGAATTGCATTTACATCATTGTTCATCATCTAAATTAATAACTTACCAGGAATTGCGAATTTTACTCGTTGTTCATCATCTAAATTAATAACTTACCAGGAATTGTGCATCATTGTTCATCATCTAAATTAATAACTTACCAGGAATTGCGTCCTTGATAACCACAATACTAACTGTTTAAAATATATTTATTTTCATATTTTACATCGTTGTTCATCATCTAAATTAATAACTATTATTTTCATATTTTACATCATTGTTCATCATCTAAATTAATAACTTATTATTTTCATATTTTACATCATTGTTCATCATCTAAATTAAAACAACCAGGAATTGTGTCTCATACCATCATCAAACCAACTGCCAAATCTAATAACTTACCAGGAATTGCGTCTCATACCATCATCAAACCAACCGCTTAAAAAATATTTATTTTCATATTTTACATCATTGTTCATCATCTAAATTAAATATTTATTTTCACTTTTACATTGTTGTTCATCATCTAAATTAATAACTTACCAGGAATTGTGTACATCATTGTTCATCATCTAAATTAATAACTTACCAGTATTTTACATCATTGTTCATCATCTAAATTAATAACTTACCAGGAAATGCGTCTCATATCATCATCAAACCAACCGCCAAATCAAAACTAAAATATTCGTCTCATATCATCATCAAACTAACTGCCAAATCAAAACCAAAATAGCTAACAACCGCCAAATCAAAACTAAAATAGCGTTTACATCATTGTTCATCATCTAAATTAATAAGTTACCAGGAATTGCGTTCAAACCATCATCAAACCAACTGCCAAATCGAAACCAAAATAGCGAATCGACCATCATCAAACCAACCACCAAATCGAAACCAAAATAGCGAATCAAATGCAAAAGTTGAGCACCACCTGGCCGCCATCATCAAACCAACTGCCAAATCGAAACCAAAATAGCGAATCAAAAGCAATCATCAAACCAACCGCCAAATCGAAACCAAAATAGCGAATCGAAAGCATCATCAAACCAACTGCCAAATCGAAACCAAAAGAGCAAATCGAAAGCGAAAGTTGAGCGTCGCATTTAAGTCGCTCAATCACATCCATTTTTTGCTGTAGCGTATCACTAACCTCTTCTTTTTTTCGTTTCCTGTTTTATCATCAAAA
>AYEL01049389.1:0-10348 GCA_000484575.1 Olivierus martensii | reverse complement strand
CGGACCTTACCGATAGATCTATTCCTGACCGGGCTAAATGTAGCCACGAGCCCTCCAAATGGCACTAGCCATTTGGAGGGCCCGTGGCTACTATATAAATTTGCCAATTTTTTTTTATCAAACTTGCTAATTTCTTCACAAATCATTTAAAAGTTCATTTCATCATTGGCAATATTTATTCATGAATATAAAACAACTTATCTTTATCTCTTAAATATTATTTATAATAGAAATGTAAATAAGTAATATCTAATTGGAAAGGAGTTCTGGACATCACCTTTGAATTTCACATTACATAATACAGGTAGCCATTGACTTATTATATGGCTTTGTTTGAATCCCACAATCCTGAGTTGGAGCAATCATAAGTTGGAAATGCCCAAAACTTATAAACTGTCCATTACAAATATTTATTATTACATATCACACCACTTTATCATAATAAATATAAAAAAACATCAAAATACAAGGATGTTTTTTGAATATTAGATCATTGATCAGGAACTCTAACCCTTTATCAATTGTATTGACCAATTACAGAATTTATCAATGGCATTGCCATTATAAGTACAAGTGGTCATAAGTCAAGAATTACCTGTATATAAATATCTATAGATAAAATTATTCAAAAACAATTATCAATATATAAGATAATAATATACAGTGATACCTCGGTTCACGAACACAATCTGTTACTTGACCCTGTTCGTGATCCGAAAAGTTCGTAATCCAATAATTTTTCCCAATTGCAATTAATGTAAATCCCCTAATACGTTTTTGTTCAATTTTTCCCATTGCAATTAATGTAAATCCAAATAATACGTTTTTTCCCAATTTTTCCCATTGCAATTAATGTAAATCCAAATAATACGTTTTTTTGTCCTAGAAATTTTTCCCATTGCAATTAATGTAAATCCAAATAATACGTTTTTTTTATCCTACAAAAATTTTTCCCATTGCAATTAATGTAAATCCAAATAATACGTTTTTTGTCCATTTCCCATTGCAATTAATGTAAATCCAAATAATACATTTTTTGTCCTCCCATTGCAATTAATGTAAATCCAAATAATGCGTTTTTTGTCCTATTGCAATTAATGTAAATCCAAATAATACGTTTTTTTATCCTAGAAAAATAATTTTACATTGCAATTAATGTAAATCCAAATAATACACTTTTTGTCCTAGAAAAAAATTTTTAACATGTTATGGCTTTATGTGTGGTCTAGAAAAAAATTTCAACATGTTATGGCTTTATGTGTGGAAATAATACAGAAATTTTTTAACATGTTATGGCTTTATGTGTGGAAATAATACAGAAAGAATTAATGTAAATCCAAATAATACGTTTTTTGTCCTAGAAAAATTTTTAAACTCGTTATGGCTTTATGTGTGGAAATAATACAGAAAGAAAATAAATATAACAATAATATTAGAAAAAAGCATATTTAACACCACCTTCACTAACACTTTTAATTTTTTTGGGAACCATAATAAGGGATAAATTTAATTAAATAAAGAAAAAAACTAAAATATCAACACTTGTTGGAACTTTACTGTACCCATGTGAGCTGGGTGAACTGGATTGCTGCTGGGGGCGAGGCTGTGCGCACGGTTTTGTGGGCCGCGAGTCACATGCGCTCCATGCACTCCATGCGTGTGTGTTCGTGAACCGAAGTATCGTTCGTAAAGCAAAGAAAAATTTGTTCGCAAATGGTGTTCGTAAACCGATTTGTTCGTGAACC
This sequence comes from Olivierus martensii, assembly GCA_000484575.1. Lineage (NCBI taxonomy): Eukaryota > Metazoa > Arthropoda > Arachnida > Scorpiones > Buthidae > Olivierus > Olivierus martensii. Next base: position 8,603 of record AYEL01049389.1, on the reverse strand, counting down.
GAGATGTTTGTGATCCGAGGTATCACTGTATAATATATAAGATCATAATGATATATTCATAAGTATATTAATAAAATAAGAATTATCACTGAGATATCATCAATGCTATCATATCTATAATGCAATATTATGATGATAAAATTAATTTAATAATAATATGCACAAAATAATACAATAATAATAATAATAATAATAAGTAAAAAAAAAGATAGTAATCAGGTAATAAAAATTAATAATTAAACAATAATAAAATAATAAATTAAATTTTAATAATTGGACCGTTTATTTTGAAAGTGTAAGTTTATTTTTTTAAAACAATGAGATATTACATAAATAAAAAGTTTACACTAAATTAATGTAATATTTCAGTTTTTTAAAAAAATGGACATACACCACTTTCAAAATAAATGGTCCAATTAATAAACATAACTCTAATCATCATTGCTGTGTTAGAATCAATTAATAAATGATAAATACTAAATAATAAAGTACAATAAATGTAAATTGTTAATCACAGAACAGTTACAATAAAACACATAAAGATTAAATTTTAATCTTTTTCTATATTTATCTCCTCCTCAAGAAATATTATATTAAAACAAATATTAAATTTTTGCTCTATAATCAAATTTCAATAAATTACTCTAATCCTGATTAATCTGTAGAATATGAATTGAATTTTTCAAAAAAATTATAAAACAATTAAATATGTGAATAAAATTATGATAAATGAGAAGGATTTTCAACTATTTAATGAGATATTAAATTTTATAAAATAATAAATGTGCAAAAAAAAATTCATAATTCTTCTATCACAACATATTAAAATAAAATTCCTGCATGAACTCTTCATCTTTGACAGTGAAACAACAATGTAATATCATCTATTGCTTAAAAATCATATTTAGTATCAGATATACTCAACATTACATAAGTAGTATTCAAGATAATTTCAAATAATTTGACAATAATCATAAAATTATATTAATATAGAAAATTTCAGATAAAATAACTTTAGTTTTATTTTCTTTTGACAAAATGTTATACAATTATAATTTATTACTATAGGTATAAATAAAATTTTTAACAAAAGAATATAAAAATGAGGATTAATTACTTTAGAACAGCAGTTCTCAATCTTTTCATGCATATGTCCACCAAAATCAAAATTCAAAAATTTTAGTACCACCAACAAAAATATGCCTTGCATACAAATAAGAAATCAAGATTATACAAGTACCACTAGTCATGTCTAACATACTACAGGTTGAGAGCCACTGCTTTAGAATATTCATTCAATAAAGATATAATTCTTTTTGTTTAGAATAAAAATAGTGAGTAATGTTCAATATTTTCTATATGCATTTCTGATCTTCTATACATTAGTTAAATAAGATTATTGTTAAATTATTTTCCAGATGCTTTGATCTTAATATAAATACAGTATCAAACTTATTGTAATATTAAATATATAAAATAAACAAACATTTTATATATTTAATATGTAAATAAAATTAACCAAATTGTAACCAAAAAATTATGTAACTAAATTATTAAAGTAGTTAGTGTTTAAGACTACTTATAATGTTTTTTAGAAGTTAGTTATTTAGTAGTAATTAGTTAGTTAGTAATAGTCTTTTAATGTTATTTTAAAAATTTTTTTTTATAATAAATAGCTATTAAAGAGGAATTTCAAAATGCATTTAACCACTCACTAATAAATCAAATATAAAATTTTAGGAATTACTTATAATGTTTTAGTTAACATTCAAATTGTAGAATGATTTTTTAAGTCTTCAATTTCTTTTGTTTAAGACCAGATATTATAAGGCAAATTATTATTGATAATATATTAAATTACTTTAAGACAATTCCTATAATCAGGAATAAGTTAATATTTTTGTTTCTCCATTATCTATCAAAAAATATGACACATTACAGATCACTCTGTTGAATTTATTAATTTCTAAAGTCAATTGCAAATTTGGCAATTTCAAATATTTCTGATCAGGTCTATGTAATTCTGTGTGATTATTATGATCAATTAGCAAATACTTAATGATTATTTTTCATTCTTAAAGGACATTGGCTCTGCACTTCTTGCAATTAGTGTATTTGTCTGGCTGATTGAGGCAAAATTTACTTTGCATAATTTGAGTTCATTTTTTCATCTTTCAATTCTCAACATATAATTACATATGAATCAATTATTAAATATTTTAGAAGCAAAAATATAATTTTTTTTTATAATGTATATAAAAATTTGAGGTTGGCTTATGACTGAACAAATACTGTATTATACTTATCCAATAAAATTAAATGCCAAAATTAATATTTTATTCATCTATAGTGACATGACAAAGTGTTATATTTGAATTTAAAATATGAATTATTGATATAGAAGAGAATAAAAATTATTTTACTTTTAAAATACCATACATAAAATATATACAAAAGCATATATGTGAAATATCAAAAACAAGAAAAATATATTAGTTTGATTGAATAGTATTAAATGAACTATATCAATTATAGGGTACACACTAAAATGTTATTAAAAAATTTTTAATTGAAAAAAATATGTTTACATCTATACCAGTGCTGTCCAGTTATAATGAACCCAAGGGCCATAGCCGTGTTTACTAGAGATATGGAGGACCGCAATTACAAAAAGGGGGAGGGACTTTGGTACTTGATACGCTATTGTCTCAACAAACAGAACGCATAAATATAACGCTTTTTAGAAACCAATTTTATTTCCAGATTAACATAACGCATAAATATAACGCTATTTGGAAACCAATTTTATTTCCAGATTAACAAACCTTGTTACAAAATTATATTTACCAGATTGCATCCAATAAACATGTTAACAAAAAGTAAGTTTTAAAATGTAAACAGTTACATACTTTTTTTATATTTTTATGTACCTTTTTAATGCTATAAATGAGGGCATCATCAACAAGGGCTGGATATTTACATCCATTCCTGTTGTAGCTATCTGCAGAATATGTAAAAGAGAAGAATCTCCAAGGCAGGTTCTGAATTGATTCTTACTATCTTCATTTTAGAAAATGCACTTTCACACAAATAAGTACTACCAAATGTTGATATTACTTTCCGATCAAAATCACAAAAGTTAGGAAAATCTTCGTTAAACAAAGAAGTTTACCCATGTAATTGTTATGAAAAAAGTCATTTTTTCCAATTGCTACTAATATACTCGATTTTCATTTTCTATTTTATGTTTTTTCTCATTCATTTTACAAATACAACAAACTCATGGTAAAATAAAAATTACATTAAAGCGTAAAATAAAATAAAATTAAAACAGAATCTCACAACAACAGTCACACAATCACTGAAATGGTGAATGCTAGAAACCAAAAAATAACTAAAATACAGTCACAATTCAAAACTTTAAACTCAAATAGCTAAAACTATAATTAACGTGATTGAAAGTCTTATAAAAATGTGATGTCATTGATAGCTTGTTGATCGTTAAATAATAATTATTTAATGATCGTTACATTACAAGATGTAAAATTATTAGTAATTATTACTAATAATTAAGAAAAATTAATTAATTGAGTTAAAATAATTCAATTTTAGGATTCTTTTTATTAATCTCTTAAAAAGTAATAAATAAAAGTGAAAAAAAAATATTAAAAAGTAATATTATATCACAAATCATGAAAGCCTTGCAGGCTGCCTTTTGGACAGCCCTGATCTATACTATTTATATTTAAATATTTTGATTCTGAGAAAGTAATTGACTTATTTATGTACACCAGGATATTTATATGATGCTTTCATAATTATTCAAATAAAAAAAAAATAAAATGAATTCTTTTTATATATATATTTATGAACAAAAATTGATAAACATTAAAGTTAAATTATTTAACTGCTATTCATTTTTTAAAAATCTGGAATAAAATAATTATATTGCTCTAAGATAATTTTTACTTCCAGAATATAAGTTTGAAAATGGATTTTTATATTATAAATGCATTTATAATTAATAATATAAATTAAGATTTATATCTATTTAAAAAAATCTGAATAAATTTACTTTGACAATGTCAATCTGTATTATTCTATTATTTTTTTTAGATATTCTTTTCCTTTATTAGTAGTACAGATTATCATTCCTGACAGAATTTTGCCAATTTGGACCAGTACAATTGCACTGGTAATATGATGCAATGGTGAATGAGTTCATGCAAATATATGATAGCTAATTTTTTAGAAATTTTCTGAACAGCCATAACTGAAAAATTTTCCATTCTAAAAGATATCTAAAACTTAACTTGATACAAAAGGGAAATCAAATTTAATCAATTTTATTTTAAATTAAAGCTGAAATATTTAAAAATTTAATTTCAAAAATCAGAATTAGATTATTATTTTATGTTATTTTGTTAAATATCTTCCAAGTTCAAAACTATTTTATTGTTTTATTATTTTTTGTTTTGGAAAAAATATTTTAATGATCCACCATTGTATCCACTAGATCAGAGATCAGCAAACTGCAGCTTGCACCATATGTGGGTCTTTGGATACATATATGTGGCTCTGAAGTAAAATTGAAAATTAAAATAATACATGCTAGAATAGAAACTGCTTCTTCTTAGTCTAGTTTTAGGAAATTAAGACAAAATAAACATTTACTACCAGTTAAGAACGATTTATTTAAAAGTAACAAACAATCTGACAGCAGCTAGACCAATAGTAGAGAAAAGAACGACCCTTACATGCAACCTTGAAAAAACTTTGGCAAAATGGTGCAATTCAGTATTAGGAGAGTCAGAGAGGTCAACAATGATAACCACATCTATACTAGAAAGGCTAATACATCATTACAACAAGGAAACTTACTAACCACCTATAATTTCAATAACCTATATCTGTCACTTCATCTAGAACCAACATGCATTGCCTTCTACAGGTTGGATTATCTATCAGAGGCATCAATCACCACACCTTTGCTGAGAGACCTAACATACCTTTTATGTTATAACTCCTTCACATCTAAAGGAAAATTCTATAAGCAGACAATAGGTGTACCCATAGGCAGCCCAATGGCAGAACCATTAGCAGAAATTTACTTAGAACATTAGAGAACTAGTTTATACCACAATTTCAACTGACTCTAAACTTTTATGTTAGGTATGTGGATGATGTTATGGCAATATAGAAAGACAGCACAATGTTTGAAGAGTTTGCATCCATGTTTACCTTGGATATATACAGTCTCTCCTTGAAAAAAGAACAGCAGAATGAACAAAGCATGCACTTTCAAGAGCTCCAAATAGATTTAATAAATGGAAGCTATAAAACCAGTGTTTATAAGAAACCAACATACAAACCAATGATAACTCCAAATTGGTCACATGACACAGTTAGCTATAAAAAAGCTGCATTTAGATCATTCTTTAGAAGGGCTCTGTTATATTGTAATGACTTGGAAGACAGAAAATGTGAATTAAACTACATTATGAATTTTGGATATAACCATGGTTATAACAAATCATTTTTGGAGGCTATACTAAAATCTGTGCAGAAATCTCTATCCAATAAGGTCCAGCCACAATCCAATAATACCATGACCAAATATCAGACCTTCTTATCAGGACCCTGTCCTGACAAGTTCGACCCCGTCCCCTGCTCCGATGTTTCCGGCGGATCTAATGAAATGGTTGCATTCAATGTTAATCTCCACCCAGCAAAACGGTGTAAATACGTAGAAAAGAAATCCATTATTATAACAAAAGTTAATTTTAATACCAATAAAGTTTTAGTTAGCACTATTACAATTAATTTCAAGAACTGATAAAATACAATACGTCCTTCTTTTACAAAAGCTCCTTCTTTCTTGCGTTTCGTCGGCACCATACACATAAACTAAGCAACACACCAAAAATACCAGACAACAAGTAACAGGACACAGGACGATGAGTAACTGACGCCGGACAACGAAGAACTGACAATGGACCAGCACGACGAAAGAGCTCACACCAAAAGTTCCAACGGACGACGTTCACCTTGACGTAACTATTAGCTTTTAAGTCCATGCTACTTTGCATAAAGACGACACCATTCAGTTAATTGTAATACAATTTTAAATAATAAAAGTTTCTTATTGTTGTAATTAACTTTAAAAATTCTTTCTCATCATAATTATAAACAAAACAACATTATTTTATCCCAAAACAATTATATCCGTATTCACCATATCTCGGGCTAGTCATAACATCATTATCAAGATGGCCGCCAAACAGTCGTATCTCATGGTAAAAAAAAATCGGGCTAGTCATAACATCATTATCAAGATGGCCGCCAAGCAGTCGTATCTCATGGTAAAATAAAAAAAATTTTTTTTTTTTTTTTTCTTTCTCTTCTTTTGTGGTAGTCTTCTGCCAGCTTTATATCCTCATCTTCACATTCTTACCTGTACCCTACAATCTGCAAAACTTTAATGTAGTAAACAAGGTAGCAAAGAACCAGAAGAAAACATTTGCAGTAAGAAGACCAATGCTTTTTAACCTCTTATACAATGACAAAGACCTGTTAAGTGATGCAGAAAAGTTGGAAATATATAAAATACCAGTACATGATAAGAAAATACACATATCAGTTACATATATTGGAGTAACCAGAAGAAACATCTCACAGAGGCTTGATGAGCATAGGCAAGCTATACTTAAAGGTAGACTAACTACTGCTTTAGCCATAGAATTCTATACAACTGAATTACAAATAGACTGGGAGTCTGGGACAACATGAGAATTATAAAACTGCTCTGAGTATCTAAGCAAAGTTTAATTATGGAATTCCTGGAGATAATAACCAGGCAAAAAACACAAAACATTCTTAATGAAAGACCAGCCCATGATCTTCCCTCACCATGGAAGTATGTCATTGAAAAAATAAATCATTCTAAACCACCAGCCCAGTGCACTGATGAAACTGTTTAGGCTTAGCACTTCCGACTTTTAGTTAAATTTTGAACATATATTATTAATCCCTATTATATTATATATGTTATTCAGATAATAATTTTTTTGCTATAATAACTAATATTGGAACAATATTTAAATTTGTATTGTTCCAATTTCTTGTAACCTGAAGATGGCAAATAGCTGAATGCATTTTTTACTCTTAAATAAATTGTTCTTAACTAATAGTAAGTGCTTATTTTGTCTTAATTTCCTGAAAATAAAACTATCATAGTTTCATTTATAAAATTTTTAAAGAATTTTATTCACATAATGGTGATTTCATTTGTTTTATAGGTCTCACAAAACTTCATGGACTAAGATGGGTTCCTTAAATTGAAAACGACTAGCTACAAATTGGACATAGAAACTTTCTAAGGAAATGCAAGCTCAATGCTCACACTGATTAAAACCAATGAGAGCAATTTTTTGTGTGATTTTTTTTTGTTTTTGTTTTTTTCATTTAATAAAGATATAATTAATATTATAACAAGTTATTATATTATAACTTGTTATAATATTTACAAATAAGGAAAATTCAAAATAATATTATAACTTGTTTAATATTATTTTAAATTTTCTTATTTGTAAAAATATATTTATGGCTCTTGAATAATTTTTAAATTGTTTTGAGGGACAGGTTTGGCTTTTCCATCTCAAAAGTTTGCTGACCCCTGCATTAGATAAACAATTTAGATCACATGAACCGTGACTAATTAAAGTATAATTTTTTGCTTTATATAATAAGTAATCATCTGGAAGAAATTATATTTTGACTTGATCAAATGTTTTCAATTTGGCAAAGAAATAATCATTTTTGCAAATATTAATAGTTATTTTATATAATATTAATAGTTATTGATATTTTATATAATTTTAATGTAATCCAGGATTGGATCAATCCAATTAATTAATTGTCATTGAATCTTTAATTACATCATTATAGAACATCTACAATTCACTTGTAATGGTTAAGAAATATTTCATCCCAAATAAAAAGTCAGGGATAATTCTTTATAATATCAGGTGAACAGCACAAGCTTAGATGACATTATGCCTTACTTCAAATGAAATGAACTGCAATTAGCTTTAATTCTGAATATAAAATCTCTTGCTTCTTTATTATATAATAGAAATTTTTGTTTTATGATATATATTGAAATGTTTTATGCTAGATATTTACTGCCAGAAATACATAGTTTATTTTTAATTTTTTCTACTGTATTAAGTAAATAATGAGAATGTCTGATTTCAAAGTACTTCATATCTTTATAAATAATAACAATCCATTCAAATTTATTTATTTTTGTTAGAGAAAAGTTAATTATATACAATTGTATATTTTAATACATGAATTTCTTGTCTAAATTTTGAAATAAAGTGAATCTTTCACTTTCAGAAATGAATATTAAAATTTTCTCCTCTCTTCTCTAAATCATTGATGAATTTTACTTTTTCACAACAATACACATTATATCATTATTTCACTAAAATAAACTTGAAATAACAATAAATTATTAGACATACATCAAATATTTGAAGAATTTAAGAAGTTAAATAAAATATTAAGAAAATTTATTTTAATAATAATAATAAAATAAA
>AYEL01049384.1:0-34699 GCA_000484575.1 Olivierus martensii | reverse complement strand
TTGAGTTGTGCAAGAAGCTTGTTCAGTCCATGCCAAAGCGTATACGCGCAGTGATAAAGGCTCAGAGGAGTGCTACGCAATTTTAAATAATGTTTCTTTCAGTTATTACAAACTTTTTTCCAACCTCAAACAATATTACATATTTATTTCAGCATCGGGTTAGTGTTTCCCCTTTATTTTCTGCCAAAAAAGGTTTTCGCATTGAACTAAACTTGGTCATTTCTTCTTTAGTTATTGTTTGTAAGGCACACACTGTTTGCTATGATGGCACTGTTCAATTTTTTGCAATAAATCGATTTCAACATTAAATGTCTGCATTCATATCTTTATTCCATACTTTTTTCCAGGGGTTGTAGAAGAATGAAGAGGTTGATTTAGGCGCCCTATAAAGATGAATTGATTTGATAAACAAACGGATTCAAAAATTCTTTTCATAATAGAGCAAGAGTTTACTGAAAGAAATGAAGATGACTATTCTTATTGTCTTTGATGGTTTATTAATATCTTCCAGATGTGGAACCTCGGGACTGAAGATATGGCTTGACTACAGTATGTGAAATCTCCATTGAGTTAGGATGGGAGAACATCAGATTATCCCAATACAAAATGAATTAAGACAACTACGGTTTGTTAAACCATAAATAAAATTTATTTGTTTTAGACGATAGTCATCCACCAGAGAGAGAGAATTCTTTACAATATTCTTGAAATATTGAAGTATTCGAAGGATAGATACTTTTAATGTAAAACAAAACGTTCCTTTTTCTTTATAACCGGTGAAGTTTAGTTCACAATTTCCTTTTTCTTTTTTCGATGTTTTTCGGAGTTCTTAGCTTATTTTTTTTTTCTTTCTTTATAATGCTGGGATTGATTCCTTTTTTTTTCTTCTATTCGATTTTATTTATTGTTTCGTCCACCTCAGTACAACACTTTCTTCTACCGATCCCAAAAATCTACTGACTCAATTCTGTTCTCATTTTCTAAACATCGTAATTTTCCTGTTACATCGTTTCCTGCATCACGAGTTAATTACCCCATTGTTGAAAAATAATCTGACCTTTTTTTTTGTTCATTCTATCTTCTGTTTATTTAGCTAGAAAACAAAAGTCTCCATGTAAGCAGTTTGGACTAGTTCTCACACAGACAAAAGTCTATACTATTTCCATATGTATTTAAAAAATCAACATTAATAGGAGTATATTAACAAACAGACATATTTACATCATATCAGATGATTAAGCAGTATTAAAAGCACTTGATGATTCTCATTTTGCTTCAAAGCTTAATTGGGAATACAATCATATCATTATATACAAGTTATATTTTGTTCCTTATTGTCTTTGAGGAACAAAATAAAATTTATTTGAATGCCAAAATAAAAAGGAATTTAATGGCAAGGATATTGCTGATAAGACTGAGAAAGAAAGAGCTACTTGTCCATTTATTAGATCTAAGATGTGGAGGGAAGAGAGGCGCATGCGTTGTGAAGGAGAGAGGCCCGAAAAAGGGAAGGCGCGATAATTAAAGAAGAGGAGGGAAAACGGTTGGTAACAACGGAAGGAGACATTACTGTACTGTATATGCGTTTTTTTTCTGTCATATATAAACTGTGTTCTTCTACAAAGCCTATTCTGAAAATATCTCCCTTAATGCATTTGGGAACTTTTCCAGGGATTGTTGGTTGCAGACATTATCATCGGAGTTAAGTAATAGACTAAGACAAATAAAGATGCTTATTTTAATTTCTTTTCTACAGAAATTAGAGAATTTCTACTTAGAATAAAGATCAATTAAGGATTATTAAGACTCTCAACAGGACATTATCTTTTGAGGCGACATTTTCATCTTATTGGATTTTTTATAGTCTCATTTGTAAATGTCAAAGAGAAGATGAAATTCATCTTCTCATTCTGTATGAATACGCGGCTTTCAGGATTAGGTATGATTTAAGATTATATTTTCATGAACTTAAAAAACTTTTTATGATTCCATTTAGAGAAATACTCTCTTTTATGTGTAAGACAAGATTTTGATAGAATAATACTGTTAGGATCATATCGATCATTGGATAGCCTCAGTTTACAACTATTTTCTGCCCTTCTTTCAACTCATACTCATGCATGAGAATCAATAATTCAATTTGTAAGCGAACGATATTAACTTTCTTCAAATAGGAATACAATTGAAAAAATCCATTTGATATTACATTACTTAATTTCATAAATCTACAAATATTCCTCTTCAAATAAAAACTATTCAATATTAATTCATTGCAGTATATTACTTTTCATATGTATGCGATGCTTATGCTTAACTGCAGATAATGCAATGGCGCAAAATTGCATTTTCAGATATACCTATTATTTCATCACTGAAAATCATCTACTATACAGTATATTTAAACAATTTTGTAATGTATAACTTAATATTGTAAAATAATAAAATAAATTCATTATTTTATTTTAATTAAGAATTTATTTATTTTTGTCAGTTACTCTACACAGCATTCCACTTTAAGAAATAATAGCTAGAGTCTATTCACAATAAAATCAGTCGCAATTGTATAGTGAGAAGATTAATCGACTTGATCTTCTGTAAAATTTTTAAGGAACGAGAATTAGGAATTCATTCAGAATTCTTCAAAAGGAAAATTAATGTAACGCATATTATTATTCTCTCCATTTAGAAATTTCGTCGTTAGCAGTAGCTTTAAAATTTTAATATAAATTTATAACAATAGAAAAATTTAATGATGATAAATTTAAGTGAAAATTTAACTCCTATCTAATACAAATATCTTCATCAATTGCTTAAAATTTTATTTATTTTCGACTTCGAATTTTATTTTTGAAAAATAATCACTCATAATTTTATAATATCTGTCAGATTTTTTTTCCTTCTTCATATGCTTTTCTGAATTTAAAAATAAACTCTTAATTGTATAATTTTAATATATATGCAAATTAATGTTTGTAGTATATTGATAAGGAAGGAAATTTATTTGATAGATTGATTTAGTTTCGCTTCCAATTCAGGTGAGTCTTGATAGAGTGTTTAAGGAAATCATTAACTTTATTTGTTCAACTGCAGCTAATTTCCTTTTGAATAATGAAAGAATTAATTCTTTATATAGAATAAAACAGTACTTCTTAATAAAAAAATAAAATTTACTTCCTTCTTATATGATAAGTTAACTGCCAATATTGTAATCTAACAAACAAAAAATATTTTTATAAATTAATGTTTATAAAAAAACTTAATTTTTAAATTAATTAATTAAATTCATGTTTATTTAAAATTAATTTTTTTTTAAAAACGCATAATTAGTGAAATTAATTATAATATCACATAATTATGCCTACTATTCTTTAAATAAATTTATTTAATTTTATAAGTAAAACTATTTATCATTAAGTTAAATAATTTATAAACATGTTGGGTAGTTATTGTTTTGAAATGCTTATAATTTCATATTCAATATATTCCTCATATAGTATATATCATATAAGTATATATATATAAGAAATATATATTATGTATATAAATACTGTGTATCTCTTATACTGTACTTTAGAAATTTTATTAGTTATCAAATTTAAAATATAGAAAAATATTCAATAAAAGATGTTATTTTTCTATCTTTGTTGTTAAATTTTTAAGGATACAATTTTATAAAATTCAATACATAATTTTGATAAAGAATAAATGTCTTATAGAATAAATGTCTTATATCATTTATTCTTTAAGACATATATAAGAATAAGAATATCTTCAAAAATAATTCAGTAAAAATTTTAAATGACGATATAAATAGATACTTATTATACTTATTATTATTTATTCTTTTTATAAATAATTATTGATTCTGGCAGATATAGGCTTAGTATTGACAAGTTTTCCAAATAAAGTCTCGTTATTTCGAATATATTTAACTAAACTATCTTCATTTATGCAGTTTTCTATAAATTTTTTTTATAATGACAGATCTATGTTTGCTTAAATGATGTGAAGCTGAAATAGCTTAGTTAAAAAAAATTAGGAATTTATATCAAGCCTGCTTTCTTGCATTTTTTTCATTATTACGTAAATCTTATTATCGTTAGCAAAGCAGATCTCCGTAAATTTATTGTTACGTTAATGCCAAGTTTACATATCGATTGTCGACTTACAGATTATTATTATTTTTTTCCTTATTAGTTTAAAATTCGTATTTTAACTACCACAAAACGAAAATGATCTTATAAAAATTTGTTTAACTTTTTTTTTTTGCATTTTGTTTTCTCGTAATACACTTTCTTGTAAAGGAAAAATGTTTATAATATAAAAATTAAAATTTATGTTTTGACTATTAAATATAGTTTAAAAATATTTTGTTTTCTTTTTAATCATTAGTCTCTTACAAGATAAAAGATTTTTATTACTTAATGTACAAATTTCGTTATCAACCTCACTCGAATATTAGATTAAAATGTTTCTTCTGACGTGCTCAATGATCAAAAATTGCATCATATACTCATATCTCATTATTAATTTAATAAACTGAATATATAATAAAAATTTTATGCTACTTAAAAAGAAATTTTATCATGAAAAATCTGATATTCCAAATCGTATCAAAATATTCTAACATTCTAAAGAATTTTATAATAAATTTATAACGTAAACATTTGTAAAGAATTTTGTAATAACGTAAAATTTCAGAGAAATTCTCTCGCAAGTAATTAATTATAACTTAGTCTGAATTGTTTTGGATAATTTGAATAAATTTTATCTACGATATAAAGTAAATTGTAGACATTATGTATTAAATGAAGTCTAAGTTCAAATATTTCAGTAGCTAGTAAAATGTCTCTTTATCGACCGGAAAATTTACAGTTTTATGTATTATATTGATTTTAAAATCAAAGTTTGTAAAAAAAAATAATAATAAATCCAAGTTTTTCTATTCTTGAATAAATTTTATTTTATTATTATTTTTTATAGCATAAATTTAGATTTGGAAAAGAGACACGCGATATGGAAATTTGTCATTCTTTTCGGTTCCTTAGCATTAATGTTATCGTTTCGCATTTAATAGATGTTTATGAGAAAAATTACGAATTAAGGCAATAAAATTATGACACAACTTTAAAATTATTTTTTGTTACGGATTAAAAATTAAAATAATAATAATAATAATAATGTAATATGGCTTAAGTTAATGGAGTTTATACAGTGAATTTGCGAAGTGTTACCGTCAATTTATTGTGAAGACTTTTAACAATAAATTACTGATTTTAGTTAAATGCTGGTAATAAATTAAGATAAATTTTGTCTTTAGGCTAGTTTATATTGAACGAATAAAAGATGAATAATTTATTATCGAATAACATTTTGAAGCTAATTTATTATAGAATTAAATTATATCATTTTATAAAATATCAATTAAATTTACTCTGATAAATGATTTTAATGTATTTTTTATAGTAAAAACCATTCTCGTTTTTGATCTTTAATTGATATTTTGCACTTTAAACGGTTATAAAATTAGCAATAAATCAAAATTTGAAGTATAATTGCTCTTACAAAATCACCAGTCATTCATAGTGCTGTTATCCAAGTACATTAATTCTTCTTCTTCTTCAACTTTAGAGTATATACGAGGTTAAATCGTAAATTTTGGATATGAAATATTCAGTTGTCCACAACTCACCCAAAATCACCAGTCATTCATAGTGCTGTTATCCAAGTACATTAATTCTTCTTCTTCTTCTTCAACTTTAGAGTATATACGAGGTTAAATCTTAAATTTTGGGTATGAAATATTCAGTTGTCCACAACTCAACATAATTTTATGGTTTGACTGATACACACATAAATTATATATTTATAAAATTTGCGTCGGAGCTGAAAATACATCTTTCGCGTATGATGAATAATATATGGTCACTGGCATTAAAATTTCTAACTTCCTAAATATTTTAAATGATCAATTAAAAAACTATTGTAAGTATAGCATAAATATTGTCGTATTTTTTATTCTCGATCGATTTATCATACAATTTAATGAAACAACCTAAATAAATATTAATAGACATTTTTGTAACACGAGAGAATATTTTGATTTTATTTTTCCATTAGACGACGTTCTGCACTGTTAAGAAATGCAGTTATATCGACTTGCATTCGTTAATAAACTTTCCACAACTCAACATAATTTTATGGTTTGACTGATACACACATAAATTATATATTTATAAAATTTGCGTCGGAGCTGAAAATACATCTTTCGCGTATGATGAATAATATATGGTCACTGGCATTAAAATTTCTAACTTCCTAAATATTTTAAATGATCAATTAAAAAACTATTGTAAGTATGGCATAAATATTGTCGTATTTTTTATTCTCGATCGATTTATCATACAATTTAATGAAACAACCTAAATAAATATTAATAGACATTTTTGTAACACGAGAGAATATTTTGATTTTATTTTTCCATTAGACGACGTTCTGCGCTGTTAATAAATGCAGTTATATCGACTTGCATTCGTTAATAAACGTTTGCTTAAATTTCCTCATCCATTTAAAAAAATAAATAAATATTTTCATTTTGAACTAAATATATATTCTAATTATAATGGCATAAATCTGTTTGTTTAATGATCATTTAATAATGGAATATTCGGGCGTATGTAATAATAAATGTGCTTGGAGCTTTTCGTATGATTGATAAGGTTTGATAACTTGATAATCTGGTCTTCGTAATGATTATATGTTTAATAGAATTATACTATATGTGTGCACTTATCAATCATAATCGATTAATCGATATTCTCGTTGTGAATTGCAGAAAAATAATTAATTAATTTAATTACGGTACTTGTTTTTATTTTTATTCTGAACTTGGTCGTTTTTTCTTTTAATCGTTTAATTTACATGACTCACGTAATATTCTGTGTACTGTTTTGCTGAAGTAAGTTGAATTATATAATTTTCTGATTTATACGACAATTTGCTTTCTGCTTACTAAGGATAAAATTGCAAGCATAATTCAGTTTATGAAACAGTTTTTTTTAATGTTTAATTACGAAATAAATGCGATATAATTTTCTGATTTATACGACAATTTGCTTTCTGCTTACTAAGGATAAAATTGCAAGTATAATTCAGTTTATGAAACAGTTTTTTTTTAACGTTTAATTACGAAATAAATGCGTTCAAGCAAAAATTACATTGACGGAAGATAACATCAGATTTTAATTATATATATTGAATAATAGCATCGGTTAGAGAAAAACAAAATCATTTATTAATCAACAATTTACAATATTAATGCTGATATCGGTGAAAGAATAAGCAAATTTCTGATATCCATTAAATAATATTCCTATCCTGATACTTTTTACCTTTGCATCAAAAGGTTCTCTTGCTACAGTATCGTTTTTCAATATGAAATTTTCTTCCATAGATGAACAGAAATAAATATTACTGATGAACTCACCTTAGTGATTATTTAAAGTTTATTAATATAATAAAATAATTTCGTAAAAAACATTATTGAATATGATTTTTAATTGTAACTTAAAACTTTAATTGCTGATGTTTTGTAAATATTGATAAATAATTTAGTTCTCATTTTATCATTAAATCTAAAACTATTTCATTTTTATAATGAAGTTTTTTAATTATATTATTTTATATTAAAGTTTTTAAGTATTTCCAAAATTTTAGATATTTTATAAACTATTCAATAAATAGCTTTAAAATTACATAGAAAGTTACTTTAATATTTTATGTACTTTATATGGTATGCGAAATGTTTCTTTAATAAAATTCTTTGCATTTAACTTCTGAAATGATAAAAATAAGGTCTCTTGCATTAGAAATCCTAATCCAGACATCGTGGAATGACTTCTTATCTGGTAACTCGATAAATATTTCATGGAAACGTGGAAAGTCTAATTTTGTCTATTTTCAGTATGTTTTATACAAAAAAAAACAAATCTGTTGCATTTGTTTTTGTGAAAAAAAAAATATATTTTTTACGTAATGCAGAATATATTGAAAATAGTCAAGAATGAATTTATATACATTTTTAAAAGTACCGTGAGAAATCGAAATATTTTGCATATTATATACAGCATATTATATTAAAAAATAATAATAAAGGTCTAAATTTTCTTTTAATTTTAAAGAAAAACATGTTAAGATTGTGCTACATAATTTTGACTTTTATAAATCGTATAATTACAGAACATTTTAAAAGTATGTCAGTAGGAAAGATAATTATTATAGGTGTGCTTATTAAACTTTGAAATATTTAATCCCACGTTGTTTGAACAAAAAACGACTGCATACTTTTTCTAATTCTATAATTTCGAATTTTCTGAACTTTTTAATTATATTTGACACTACTATGTGTCTACTATATGTTGTACTAATTGAAATATTAGAATTCGCGTGAATTATGGCAATGAAAACTACTATCAAACGTGTTTACAAGTAACAAAAATTATGTTACCGTTTGCGATTCAGGCTTGAAATCTTGATAAAAAAAATATATAAACATTCATGAAATCTTTTAATTATTATCAGAATAAGCTCATTGAAAAACTAAAATAAAGTTAATTTAGTTATTAACACCCATATTAACTGTCCCTTGAATATGCATGCAAAATTTATAATGATAATTATGTAAAAGAGAGCAAAAAACAAAAACGAGAAAAGAAAAAAAATCCATTGAAATACTTCTAAAAGCTTTCTAAATTCGTAATTTAACTTTGTTCCCTGATATTGAACAAATGTAAATGTTTAAAACCACGATCACATCACGACAGTGCATAGTAGCAGTTCACGCAATAAACAATGTATTTAATTTAAAAATTAATAAAACTCCGTTAGCCATACAAAATTAAGAGAAAATTCAATTAAATAAATTATTTTATTCAATTAATAAATTATTAATTTTTATTTATCCAATTAGTATCCAAACAGTAGACAAATTGCTATATCGAGATATAGGCGTACAGATATAGGATACATGATAATGCAGTAGTTAAGCGACAAATCGATTGATAAAGTTTTAAAAATAAATTTATAATAATGTTTACAAAAATAAATTATAATGAGTAGTATGAAAATTTCTGCGAAAAAGTGATGGTGTTTATCTAAAACCGTAACAGGTAAATTTAAACGTGAATCTATAAATCTATGGAGTTGTGAAAAAGTTGGCACGCAATTATTAACACCATACCACTATATATTTTATTACTAATTTACGAAGCAGAGTTCATCCTATTATAAGTTTTCAATCTGTCGTCTTCATACCAAGTGTACTCTGTTACTAGGCTTGTCAAATAATACAGTATTATTAATAGTACCAATTAATGAAATATAATGATAAATAGTGGTATCAAGATGATTGAACAATATTATTTAATAACTGATAGCATTATAAGCTTCAATAAAATCTCATGCTGCTATGCTATGAGATATAGATTATATACAATTTTGTCGTGCAACACTATCGACGGTCGCGTATAATACCTTTTTTTCAGAATATGATGCCATCTAAACTGTGCTTTTGAGTATCTATGGCATCTATTATCTTTCCATTCTGTTCGATACGCGTTGCGGTTATCGATTTCTTAGCTGTCCTTTTAACATCTTTTAAATTCCACTCTAAGATTTTTCACATTCGTCTAAAGGTTATGGGTTTATTTTTGGAACTATATCCATCTAGACATTTTCAATTATTACGATTGCTAATTTATTGTATTTAATTTTTCTTTACAAACTTGGTAGTTTGTAAAGAAAATTATAGATGATTATATAGAATCGGGTGTGCATAACATAATTTGATTTTCTATAAAATAAAAAAATAATTAAAAAGTTTTAATGGTATTTAAACTTTATTTTTATATTTGAAACAGTTCTAATAATTATATATTGAGATCAAAATCTGTGCAAAATATTTCGATTATTATGTTTCTTACAGAAAATTCTCCTAATATTAGTAATATTAGAAGAACACTATTTATTACTTTTTTTCTATTTTTATTTAAATTTTTCCTATTATTCAATTAATTATTTACTATTAGGAAGAGTAATAAATTTTTTTTGTGTCTATAGTAGTATACCTATTGAAATAACTGTGAACCCAATTTTCATATATATTTTTCATAAAAAAATTTAATTTTATAATTATTTATTGTTATTTTTATATTAGAATATTAACATCTGTTTACTGATTGTTCAACAGAAAATGTTCTGATTAACTGGATAATAATATATTTAAAATCTAAAAAGTGCTATAAGTTTATAAAATTTACATATTCCATTTTGCCTATAATCCATCCTAATATTGGAGTAGTAGTACAAGGATATTCATTAAGTGCATATTTATTTATTCTGTATGCTAATCTTTGTTTTTCATTAACAATTATCATATATTATTGCTCATGCAGATGATCTGAGGGTATTAAAATGCAGTATATTTTTATCCTCATTTGATGATCTCCATATTATATTTAAGTGGTTAGTGGATAATAGTCTACTACTAAATGAAGAAAAAACAACAAATATTTATAAAATATACTTTGAAAAATTATAATATCGTGTTATAAAATTTTTCAATCATATTTAATAACCAACTATATACATTTCAGATACATCATAAGGATCTAGTTCTTATAATAGTTTCGAAATTTTCTTTCTATCTTCATGCCAATTTAGTTATTAGAAAAAAGTAATTCGTATATTGGTTTTACTTGACTGCATTTCAAATAAGTGGATGATCGGTTAACGAGTCCGTTCCAAGACAATGTTCGTTATCCGAATTGTTCGTTAACTGATCACTCGTGAATACTAGTACAGTGGGTGATCGGTTAACGAACATAATCCGTTCCTAGACAATATTCGTTATCCGAATTGTTCGTTAACCGATCATCGATTTACCATAGGTTTTCGGGAATTTGATTAATTCGTTCCGGAGACCCAAAAAAACATAAATAAAAATTATATAATTTCTTACTATGAATTTGATTAATTCGTTCCGGAGACCCAAAAAACAAATTTTTTATGGGAATTTGATTAATTCGTTCTGGAGACCCAAAAAAAAAAATAAATAAAAATCCGATCTATTAATTCGTTCCGGAGACCCAAAAAAACATAAATAAAAAATTATGTAATTTCTTACTACGTTTATTTATATGTAATAACAATAATATATACATAGGCCTACATAATCTTGTATTTTCATTTATGTTTATTTTCCGATAAAGAATCTGTCTAATATCGATTGCTTTTCTTTCTCCTTCAGGATTTTTGGTGGAGATCCCCAAGCCTGTTGACCTCAACCTGGTATGGGTGCCATTCTAACAAGATCCCCAAGCCTATTGACCTCAACCTGGTATGGGTGCCATTCTAACTTCTCTTCAGAAATTTTCGAAAGTGATTAATAGCATTGTCTTGGTAGAGATCTCCACCTATTGACCTCAACCTAGTATGGGTGCCATTCTAAGACCAAAAAATTCTAGACCTCAACCTGGTATGGGTGCCATTCTAAGATCAAAATATTGTAAAATCTATCTCTTACTTTCTTAATAAATCTTTGATTTGTTTTACGTTGTCTCCGAGTTCATTTTAATCGGGAAAATTACTTTTCTTCCATCCTTACCCATAAGTCCACGAGCGCGCAAGGCCTAAGCCTGTCATTCCGTTAGGTTAGTTAAGCCGAACTATCCTCATGGAATATTTTTATCTGGCGGCGGCCACTTATAGAGCCGCCATCATCACAGGCTGATCAACACCCATGATGGGGTCAATCGGAAGATTGAAGGATGGATTTCAACTGGCCGGGCCCAGATCCCTCCTGAAAAATTGGAGGAGTGGGACCTCCGGATCCTCCAGAATGTTAAGTCACAGCTTTACCATGCAACCATCGGGCTGACCTGTCATTCCTCAGTCTGCAGATCCCACAGTTTGTTCTGTGAGGTATTCGTTATCCGAACACTGTCCTGTCATTCGTCAGTCGGCGAGTCCCACAGTTTGTTCTGTGAATGTTCGGTTAACCGAACATAAAAATCTTTCGAAAAAGTGTTCGTTATCCGAACTATTCGTTAACCGATCACCCACTGTATTTTCTTTATGATTTAAAAATTTTAAAGATACGGGTCGCACCAGTGTATTCAACGTTATCAGATACTGATTACCAATTTATAGCACAACTTCCATTACAAATTTAAATAACCTGAAAACTGTCTAGCAAATGCTGAAAAAACGTTATTTTAACTATTACCAAGGAACGTAATGATAACTATGTAAGTAACTGTAATGAACAATTATTTCAGAATCGAAAACTGTAATTGGATTAATACAGGATGATGATATTGAGCTGATGAGAAAATTTGTTATAGGACTTTTAGATTCCAACCTTCATTAACTGTAACTTTCCCACAAAAAAATTAGGAAATTCGCAATTTATTAATATTTCAAATTATAGAACCAAAAAATTTGGCAATTCATTCTTTATTAGAGATTCAAAACTGCTTTAACATTTATTATAATAAAAAATTTCATAATTTAATTATGTTTTACTAATTTAGTTATATTTCTTGGAATTTTAATTTAAAATCATACTATTATAAATAAATAAATATTCAATTAATTTCATAAATTGAAAATTTTATTTACTGTATGACGTTATATTGTATCCAATGTTCATCTTAACTTTTTTTTAAATGCCTGTGAAATTTAAGAATAAACAAATATGATATTACGTATTTTAGTGTAACAAATAACCTCTTAATGGACGATCATTTAGTATTAATTAATGTCGTATAATAATTATTAGTATCTGAAATAACTGGAATATAAA
The DNA here is from genome assembly GCA_000484575.1 of Olivierus martensii. Classification (NCBI taxonomy): domain Eukaryota; kingdom Metazoa; phylum Arthropoda; class Arachnida; order Scorpiones; family Buthidae; genus Olivierus; species Olivierus martensii. The sequence goes on along the minus strand of AYEL01049384.1, from coordinate 21,837 downwards.
TTAACAAAGACTGAAAAGCATCGATATTAACTTCATACTAAAGAGATTAGTTTGAAATTACATTAACGTCAATAAATTAATAAGTTTGTACGTGCAGAATTTTTTTATTATTACTGAATTATGACTAATAAATTGATAACATTGTTAATTAAATTCCATGGATTGATATAATTGAATATATATATAAAATAAATTCCGTAATTATAATATGGTTTCTAACAGATATTTTTAATCGAAGTTATTATGAAAACAATCATGTGGATTCCTTTCTAATCAATGAAAACAAGAGAATCATGAAAGCTTTTCTAGAATTATATATAATTATTTAAATTCTATACAGTAATACGTTACGAAATAACGAAAAGACTTGTAAGCTTTGTAAAATGTATTTTATAAAACGATAATTATTTAATATCACAACTTTTTCTAAAAATCGTCCTAAAATTATGCTTATTTTTGTAATATTTCTTTATTGTTGTTTCATTATTTTACACAATTTCAAATTGGAATATCACGATTTTTCTAATTCTGAGACTTGGGACTTAAATATTAACATCTTAGATTTTGCTTCTGTCAATATTTATATAAAAATATTTTATAAAAAAATTTAAAACACAGTATTCAACTTTTATGACGATTGAAAATATAAAACTTCATAAAATAAGTGGAGTGCATATCATGCACTCGTAAAAATCATTAAAAAAGATATTTTAAAATTTAAACTCTATGAATTAAATATTAGTCTACAACATAAATTTTCGTTCTGCATTCATTCATATTTTATATTATGATTATATCTTACTATACATATAAATATCTACTAATTATATGATATATGATATTGTTTGTTTAAATTTTGAAATGACAGTCGACAAAAACTCTGACTTTAGCTTGTTAAAAATAGCAAAAATTATGTAGAATCACATCGCTATAAGTTCGTAAAACTTTTCATTAGTTTCCAGTTTTATATGCAAATTAATTGTGATATAAATGAATATTTTTTAATTAATATAAATTTATATGCTAATTATTGAACGCAAATTCTATTCGTTCATAATTAATTTTATTGTAGTATCTTTATTACAAAATTTTAATTATAATGCTTATAAAATTATTATGAATAGATATGAAGAACAAATACTGTATTTTAATCGTTTCAAAGCATTTTTTTAGTGAATTTAATTTAATTCAACATAACTTCAGTAGAAATAATTCGATAGAGTTCAAAATTCCTGAGAATTTAAAACTTAAACTTTGCCAATTTGACGAGCAGTTCTGGAAAAATTATTTTTTAATTTTTCCAAAATAATGCGTACTTTATTTTGGAGTGATTTTAAAGATAAGGATTAAAATATATATTATCATTATTATCTTCAATGGCATAACTTCGATGTTAAATATTAAAAAAAAAAATCTATTAAACAATTTCATAATGATTACTATATAAAGAAATCTCATAAGTTTGAATGTTCGTCATTTTTAAAATATAAATCTACAGATTAATTAATCTTCAGATTCGACATAATGATCTGATCGTCCTATCGAATCTCATAAAAATCAATCAAATAGTTCAAAAGGTACTAAAGAGAAATTTCTGAAGTTTGAACATCCTCCATTTTTGAAGGATTAATTGTTATGCCAGCGAATCACCTTCAATAACTTGATTTTTCTGCTAAATTTCATAAAATTCCAATAATTAATCCAGTTATATATTAAGAAAATATGGCAAATTTGAATGCCCTCCATTTTTAAATAGTTGAAGCTAGAGGATAAAATGATACATCATCTTAGACCATCTTTAATAGCAGAACATTCTTACTGAATTTCATGAAAATCCATTTGTCTGAGTGAGAATCACACAGACAAAGAGACAGTTTGAACTTATAAGCACCTCACATTCCTTCAGAAAGTGAAAATGAAAAGTTTCTGAAAATGAAAAAATCAAAATCGGATTCCTCCACCAGTTTATCCAGTTATATATTATATTTTCATAAGACTATATAAAAAATATTACAAGTTATTTCATCACAGCGAACTTCCTCTTACTTTCTGTATTTTTGTTTTATTATTTTTATTATCTTCTTTAGTATTATTGTATTATATTTACCTTCAAGCGATTCGACGTCATTCTTTCCTTACGGGAATAATAAATTAATTATGAATAATTAGAATATAGTAATTAATTTTAGAATGTAAGAAAAAATATACATAATTATAATTAAAATTAATTAAACGTCAAAATATAATGTATAATAATCTTTTGTTTGTTTTTTTTTTGTTGATTCTAATGATTTATTAATATTCGTAATTTATTAATATAGAATAAATTATTTTGAAAACAGGTAGTTTGACAAGTTTTGGCAACCGTACTGTATATTGTGTTATAGAAAAAATTTTATTATAAATAATAATTAAATAGTAAATGAAATTCAAAAATTATTTATTTAATTCAAAATGAAAATCTATTATTTTAATATAAAAAAATTCATTATTTACTTTAAAGAGATATTAAAATCGAAGCAATTTTTTCGTATTTTTCATTAACAGATAACTTTTTTTTATAATTTTTTGTACATCATAAAATTATTTAAATTCAAGAAATAAAAAATAGAGCGCAAATTAAAAAACATCGCAGATCTGTCGATTACATTTTATGCATTAGGCCATCCGCATAGTTTGTAGTTACTTATAGAATAATTATTTTCTCCATTCTTACAAAGGAACTTAGTCGACTGTGACTCACCGAATCGAATAAAATTTTTGAAGATGACAGAGTTCTATTTTGACTCATCTGACAGAATCCCAAATGTAAACACATCCACCGTAATCCAATGTAAATGTGGCTCTCGTAGAAAGTTTTTTTTCCTTACTAGTTCTTTGTTCAGTTTGAGTTGCTTAGTCCTGTTTTATCTGATCGTTTTAATGCCTAATTTATAAACTTACACTTTCTTAATATTCATTTTTTTAGTCTACTTCCGAAAGATATTGTAATCAGTGTATCTTCTTTATATTAACTTTTATCTAATTTAAAATATTACATGAGAGAATGAGTGAGTGAATTTTTATTCTACTTTTCAAAAGAGAGTAAGGATTATAAGATTGTTCTGCTGTCTGATTACGTATTTATTATTAATAATTTTTGAACCGATTAGATTTTTCATGAAATTTAATATTGTTTTATTATTAAAGCTAATTTCCTTTTTCGCATTATTTTACCGTCTACCTTCAACAAAAATTTAAAATGTGTGCATTCAGACTTCCCAGATATTCTCTTAATGTATCCTGAACTATTGAATATAAATTTGAATTTTTATGAAATTAAGCATGGTGATCAAGCTATTGAATATGATATCGATATCATATTAATTAACTCTTTATCTTCAATCATTTAAAAATTTTGGATGTTCGGACTTCGAAGGTTTCTCCTTAATAAACCTGTTTGATTGATTTATATTAAATTTAATAGAATAATCATGCGATTAAAGTCGATTTTGAAATAATATTGGGTTGGCCCAAAAAGTTCGTTCGATTTTTAAGTAAAAATAAAAGACATTTTTCATTTTCACCAATAACTTTACTGAACAACATATTCACTGTTTTGTTCCACTACCTTCTGCAATCTTTCAGGCAACTTGTTTCAAATGAAGTTAAAAGATAACTAAGCGCTACTAGAGTTATTTTATGGAAAAATCCGAACGAACTTATTTGGCCAACCCAACATTAATTCTTCAGTTTCGTTTATTTAAAATGGCAGACGTACAAACTTATAAGGTTTCCTTATAATAATTATGGAATAATTTGACAGATTTTCATAATATTCAAACTAAAGATTATTCCACTGAAAGTAGTTTTGATGACATATATTTTAATTCCACGTTTTTAGTTATTTCATAATAAAAGACACATTTGGAAAGTAGGAGAATAATTGTTTCCAGAACTGATTGTTTAAATTTGCTCTATTTTGGAAAAGACAATGGAGCATAGAAATTATAATTATAAAATTGATATTTTCGTTATAATATATACATTTAAAATAATTAATTATTATACTGTACTAATAATTAATTATTATACAGCTTTCATTATTATGAAAGCCCTGTTTTTTAAACCACATTAATCGATTTGTATTTATAGATATTATCCTAATAACCATAAGGAAACCAATTTATCTTAAATCTTATCAAAGAATTTAAAATATATGCATAAAATTATTGGATTAAACAATTCAATACTCAATTATTCGGTTAATGGATTTAACTCTGAGTGACATGTGTATTTGAAATATCTCAATTTGAAATTTTGTAAGTTAATTTCCTTATAATTTAATACTGTCAATTATTCCTGAAAACTAGGAAAACTATTATTAATTTAACGTTAAAATTTTGTGTTTGTTATAACTGTTATATAGTAAAAGCTAATAACGATATAATTCAATGATTTCAGTGACTGATTCCTGTAGGAGTTTGGCAACAGCTGTTGTGGAGGGAAACTGACTTTAAGTTAACTCTGTGATATCTAAAACTATATGTCCGTGTGAATATTGATATATAAAGTAAAAAGTTAATCAAGATCTTGAAATTTAATGAATGAATGACAGCATACGAGTTATTCATATTTTCAATAAAATTAAAATATTTTACTTGTATATTCAACTGGCATATTCATTATACTTAATATTTTTAAAAGTAATCAAACTTACGCTTAAATAGAATTACACCAATCTTACATCCTATGTTGCATGTTAGAAAGCTGTAAACGTGCTATTATTTATGTAAAAGTTAATAAAATCAGGTATAGCATACACATTTCTTTTACTTGTCTAAAAGTACGAATATTGATCATATACTGTATACAAAATCTTCCATTATATTTAGAATTGCTCAGTTCATCCAAAAAGTATGAGTTTTCTCGCAAATAAATAGATTGAGAAATTTTTGCTGTTTATTTTTATTAAATTAAGTACTGCAGTTTTTATTATTATTTTAGCAATATACAGTATAAGGGATGACCGGATCTGTAGCAAACTCCACGATTTCATGATATCAAATCAGTTTTCAGAGAAAAGCTTCGAAACACTCTGCTTAGATTACAGTCGAATGCTCTTATTTGCCAACTGTTGATAGGTGAAGACTTATTTGCAATCTTTGCAATTGTGAATTTACTTTGATGCACATTTTAGTAGAGTACTCTTATTTTATGGTCAAACGCTTACAGAGTTTAATTTTTCTGTTTTTAAATCACTGTAAAATTTTATTTGGAAAGAATTTTGATAATTATGGCCTGAATAATTTTTTTACAAGAATTATGGGCTTTTACACTATTTTTATGATTTTAATTTTTTATATTTACGTTTTATAATAGAATTAATGCTGTTACTTGTTATTTGATTTTATCAATTACCCTTTTTAAAGATTTTGATTATTATTGGGTATCTTAATTCTATATTTCTTTATTTTCGTCAAGTGTTTATTTTAATTTTTTTATGAACATTGTATTTGGTGCAGTTTGGCCCAGGTGATCTACGAATCACGAAACAAAAGAAAGCACAAACTGTTTATTACGGCCATAATTAAGTCTAAGTAGTGATTAATGGATTTTCAAGCGTAATGAGTCAATAAATAATATTTATAAAAAAAAGCTCGGATTCTCCAATTTTTTCGAATTTTTTCTTAGTATCTGCTCGACAGTTCGAGTTTTTGAAAACCGAGTTTCATAAACTCGAAATTGGATTACCATCATTAATATCATACAGAAAGAAAGTAAAAAAAACTATCATTGTCTTACTAGATTTGGCTTATTAAAATTAATACCATCTTCTCCACATTTTTTTATATAGATAGAATTTTCTTTTATGAAAGTTATCAGGATAGAAACAAGTGAGCGAATAAAAGTGACGATTAAACTTGATTACTGTTATAATGATGTTTCAGTGTGAGACAAAAAATCTACATTTGAATTCAAATTATTTTTAATAAGTTCAGCGAAAAATCATCATATGAATGTAAAGTTGGAGCTATATATATATATATGAGAACACATTAATAATTTCAGAACAACGAGGAGTGTACTGTAGATTGTAATACACAATATATTTATATGTATCATAAAGTATGCATTTTTATGCAAAAAATGTCGAAAATTTTATTCTGAAACTTTCTAAAGTAAAGTTTGTTTAGGGAATAGCATGCATTGAAGTGGATAAAGTTATTATAGAAATAACATTATATAAAAGTAAATACGGGACTATCAATTAGTTGTCGATTCTGATCATTAAATACAGTATATTTTATGTACTATATTAAATTATTTAAAATATTAATTTTAATCGTATATATTTTTATATTTATTTACAGTTTTGCTTAATAATTTAAACTTCTGTTTAATAAACGTTAACATTAAAATATTAAAAAATATATATTAATTAATTTATTGAGTTCAGAATATCCTACTGTTTTAACAACCCTTCTGAGATCAATCTAGGCTAAAGAATGTTATCCCGTAGAATAAATATCCTACTGTTTTAACAACCCTTCTGAGATCAATCTAGGCTAAAGAATGTTATCCCGTAGCTTCGAATGCTTAATAAGTTTTTAACTTTTCATTTTTTCTTCATATTCCTGTCAACACATCATAGATTATGCACCGAAAAGTAGAGAAGATACGAAGCTTAGCTAGTGTAAATCTTATCAGATTTGACATACTATATATATAAATAAGTCAAGAAAATAGATGACATAAATTTTAAAGATATATGAAAGTTTTCAGAACAAATTTTTTTCGTTCAGTTGCAATTTATAAATTTGAAATAAATCTATATAAATTTGTAATATTTCAGTCGTAATATTAATTACTAATCACAGAAAGTCCGGAATTTTAGTGAATATAACTATAAAATTTAAGAGATTTTAAATTTAAACTTGTCTATAATTATCTATGCTAGTGCTGCGAACTTATACGATAGTCCTATATTTTGCATAACACATTTATGCATAATTCATGTTGCAATATTTCAAAATATTTTCTCATAATGTTTCTGACTTTCGGAAGAATGCAGTGATATGTTTTTCAATATAAACCATCGAAATAGAGAGAAGTAAAGGTCGACTAATCAATAAAACATTCCGTTATATCCTTTAAGCTTATGTGATACATATATGACTAGTTATATATTCCTTGACTATATTGTTTTATTCAATAAGAAAAATATTTACTGTATACTTTTATATAACTAGATAAGAGAAGTAAAGGTCGACTAATCAATAAAACATTCCGTTATATCCTTTAAGCTTATGTGATACATATATGACTAGTTATATATTCCTTGACTATATTGTTTTATTCAATAAGAAAAATATTTACTGTATACTTTTATATTCTCATATTATTAAAACATGTTAAAATCTATATGCTAAAATATATATCATTCGAATGATATAGGCATTTAAATGCTCAAACACAAGAAAAATTGCAAAGATGTCAACAAAAAATTAATAAAAATTTATATATAAATAAATTCTGTTTCAATTCTAATTTACATTCATTAATTATTTATCAGTATAATGTTTTTTAATTCTTTTAATTGATTTTTAATGATATTTATTTATAATAGCAAGTCCAAAAGTAGTAATAGAGTTTCTTCAAGACAATCCCGAGTTTTTAGAGGATTACGTCTTGAATCATATTGATTTGGAACTGTTAGAGAGATGGATTATCAGAAAATCTCAGAGGACTCATAAAAGACCGCAATCTGCAGAAGTTCCCAATGGTAAGAAAATTTAGAAAATATTTAAGACGGTAACAAATAAATACAATAATTTCTCGTTCCGATCTAGGTCGACCTCCTAGAAAAACTAGTCTATCTAGATGGAAGGTAATCAGTTTAGTTTTTATTTCATTCATAAATAAACTAGTAAGAAAAAAAATAATAATTCAGATTTAATATTAGTTTTGCGTCCACGCCGATAAAAGGAAGATGCTCCAGGAAATGACCAATAATCTTTATCTGAAACCTAGTAAAGGACACGTATTATCCGAATTATCCGAAACAGTAGCATCTGCAGTAAATGCCGATTCTTGGAATTTATATATTTATGATAAAAGTTCACAGGTTCCTATCATTTCTTTTATTTTTCAATAGCAAAAATAGCATACGTTAGGTATCGTTTTTAACCGCTCATTCTATTCGATAGGAGATTTATACTTTTGGAACAGAAGAAAAAAATCCCAGGTAAGTAAGTATCTCATCAAAAAATACATTTTATATCGAAATAATTTAAAAATTTACTTACGTAGACGGATTCAATCCGGAACTACCTTAGCCGCTTTCGTAGCTAATGCCAAAGAAGCCGTTCGGACGAAAACCGATAATCAGGTAAAAAACACTCGAACGTTATCCGATTCTTTACTTAATATTAGAGAGAAGTTGTTACATTAGATATGTTTGATTTTTGTAACAGAATCCGCTGTTTCCGGAAGGAGTACCAGTTGCTAAGGAAAATGCTGCTTATGTTTTATGCCATCCGATATTGCAACCGGACGGAGAACTGACAGGTTAGATAATACGAATACAACGTTAGAATATAGATGTTTTCTGGATGAAGAAAATTTAATTCGACATTTTTCATTTGTTCAGGAGTTTTGGAATTATACAAAAAGGACGAAAACGAATTTTACGAAGAAGACGAAGAGGTAAGCGCTCTTTTGTTTACAGCAAATTAATTTGTTTAATGAAATTAATTAAGAAGCAACAAGCTTTATTAAGAATAAGATTATCCGTAATTATCTCACAGTTTCTAACGATTTTGCATTTTAACATCTGTTAAACTTCTTTATATAAATCTTAATACAAAAATAATAATAATATTTAAATTATATAATAGTAATCAATATATAAAATTATTTTTTCAAGGAAAATTTTTCTAGTTTAATGTATTTTATTTAACTTTAAAAGTTAGGTTTCAGGAAATGACTTTATAATTATAAATTTCTATAATAGAAACTAAATTACTTTCTACCTCACTGTTTATTAGAAAAATGTTATACCGGTACAATATCAATTTTCGCTTAACCAATATCAATTTTTAATTACTGAACGATGAGAAAACGAAATTTTAATCAGTCATTGTAATCATCTTCCGCATAATATTTCATTAGAAATTTTTTAAGTAATTTGAACAGAAATTAATAAATAATAAAAAAAATCGTAATTAAAATAGCAAATTTTTCTTTGTAGATCGTCAACAGTTACTTAGTATGGGGCGGTATCGCTTTGCATTATGCCGAGGTAAGTGAGAACGAATGCATTTAATAACAGTTTTAATCAATTTTCCATAAAATAATAGACTTGGCGATCACCACATCAGTGTTTACGATCCCATTAAAATTATTTATTTTTATAATCGAATATTTTACGACAATTTACAGTAAGCTTAAAACATGGCGATAATTTAAGCTTAGATTAAAAGTATTTACATTTTTAACCTATTAGTTTCGTGATTAATGTCCACATTACATACATTTTGCATATTTTAACTCTTAAAATTCGCAAACATCGTTTTAACACTTTAGATAACGCTAATGCTTAATGTTTATAATAATAACAACAATAATAATAAATATATAACCAAATACCGTAATTATAAAACACATCATTATAGTTATATAGAATAATGATTAAAATATGTAAAATAGTTATAATTCGAGATTTATTTATGATACTAAAATACATCAACATAATGGTTAGATAATTAAACTTTAAATGTACTTTGTTCAAGTTTGACCAGCTTCATAATATAATAATGCAAATAATCAGCAAGACCAATTCCTGACGATGCAAATACAATTTATAAATAAGCATTATTCAGTAAGAATTTAATTATAAAGTACTACTTAAGTCAGATAAAGTGTTCCTTATGATGTCGACGACAAACTTATCAAATCGATTCTCGGTTTGCTCAGTTTTTCAATGCAATATTTCAATGAGTATACAGAAATTCGACAATACAATTACGAACTTTCCGAGGAATTTAAGATCTATAATTTAATATTTAATTGAAATTAATTAAAAATTATAATTATCTAATCGTCTCTTTAGAACTTAACTCGCGAAACTCGAGTAGGCTACAGTAAACAGTATTATAATTATTGTATATAATAGGCCTTCATGGCATTATGCAGATAGTTTTGTTACTAGATGCTTCATAGGAGATTATATTTATTAATTAAAGTTGTTTAAAATGATTAATAAAGTTCATCTTTCCACAATATCACCGCTAATCATATTAGCAGAATATAATACAGCATACTAAAATCTATTTAATTCGGATTTCTATGATTCGAATTGCTTTATTTTCTCAAATAATAAATAACATTCTTAAGAGAAAATTTTTCATTTCTTAAAGTCAATAAGTATATATTTAAATAGCTAATTAAACGAATAATTATTGATGTTTGACACGTTAATCTTTAATTTTTATAAAGTCCCATTATTCGTATTCTGTTTGATTAAAATTATTTGTAACATATTTATAATATTATTTTAAATATTTGCATAATTTTTTGCCATATTTATATTCTCTAATATGGTGAAAATATATAAACATTAGATCATCGGATTATGAAAAAAAATTTTTTTATGAAATACAATTTGGAAATGTTTACGTATACTATATAGTAATTAGTTCTACAATTAGAGCTTTACACTAATTCAGTTCCTTCCTGCAGTTAATCCGAATTAGTGAGATTTACTAGAAGTGTTTCGTATTAAATAAATGCTTAGAAATTAATGAATTCGGATTCGATATATTAATAATCGTCCAAATATGACAAAAACGTCGTTGTTCTTTGAAGAATTAAATTTACTAAATATATATAAAAGATAACACGTTTTATCCAATTTTTCCTTGTTTCCAATCAGATTAAAACCAAATTTTACAAATAACAGTACTGTACTTATATTCAAGGTCTCTAATCGAAGTAAATAGATCTCTAGAAGATTACTTTCCGGAGATTCGACTTAAGTCTACTCAGAACATGTTAGACACGTTTCTTTATTTCCTTTCTGGAATTAGCAGTGATTTTCTAAATTCACCAGATAATATTAATAAAATATCCGAATTTGACATGATTTTTTATTTTTTTTCTTTTTCAGCTGTACACTAACATGGTGCGTCAGAGAAAATTAAACAATTTCCTACTGACTGTAGTCAAGTGAGATTATAGCTTCTCTTCCTTTTTCTTCTCCTCTTTCTTTATTTACTATTGATAATCTATGTATTTACCAGATCAATCTTCCAAGATATGGTTAGCATGGATACTGTCATCGTCAAAATAATGGTGAGTAGTTTTTATTTAGAAAGAAAAACATCGCAATGTTAAATAAATAACAAGTTACACGTATTGATTGCAGATGTTCGCCCAAAAACTAGTAAATGCAGATCGAGCGTCTTTATTTTTGGTTGATGGACGTTCTAAAGAATTATATGCCAGAATATTTGATGTCAGTGGAAGTCAAGACAGTGCCAATAATATTAAACCCGAAGCATCCAAAGAAATTAGGTAATCTAATTACAATAAATTAAATGTTTGACTTTGGTATATCTTGTAATTGTTTATATAATGGATTATTTAATTTTTATTCTCTATAGATTTCCATTAGGCACAGGTATTGCTGGACACGTTGCATTGACAGGAGAGTCTTTGAATATTCCCGATGCTTATGATGATAAGAGATTTAATAGGTAATTTTTTAAAATTTCTATATAGTCTATACTATTCATTTTCTAAATTTAAATTATTTTAATAATTTTTATTGGAAACGACTTATAAATTTTTATCGTTAGATTTGCCATTTGGTTATAGTGATTTTGATATTTCGTAGCAATTCATACATTGAGTAAATTTTGGCTCAAAGTCTTCTCATTAAGAAGAAGGGACATCGATTTGATGATGCATTAAAATCGCTGAGGTGATCTGTTCCGTTTTATCAATATCTAATTGGATTTATCCCATTAGTTCAGCAATGTTATCTGCAGGCAACCAATCGTTCACAACTTTGCTTAATAATCACTCATTTAATCACTATACTATATATCGAATTCTATACATTCAACTTGTTACGCTTTTTAAGATAGAGATTGTCTGTTTAATCACTATACTATATATCGAATTCTATACATTCAACTTGTTACGCTTTTTAAGATATAGAATTATTTCCCATAAGATTTATAGGAAATAATTTGGAAAAAAATTCACAAGAAAGATTTTAATTTTTTGTATTTTTCCGATTGTTTCTTGCCAGTTTTTAAAATTATATATATATATAAATTCTAAGATAAAAAAATTTTAAATCTTGCTAAAAATATACTTAATGATAGGTTTATTGCTAAAAATATACTTAATGATAGATTTATATCTTTGAATTATAATTATTTTATCTATTTTATTATTATTTTTTTTTAAATGGTTACTACTTATGTAGCAGTAAAGATTAAAAAAATAATGGTCCTCTAACAAGGAGATACAATATAGTAAAATACTTCCTAATCATTTTCAGATAGTTTGCTAACCTTTTCGTGAGAATTTCCACATAATTTTATTTGTATAAAATCTTGATTTTTGTCTATCCCTGCTATAGGATCTTTGCTCTCTATAACAATAATTCTAAAATAAAAATTTGAATTATGATTATTCAAAATTAAATATTTATAAAAATATGGTGATAGATTGTCTTTACAAAACATTATAATTTCCTTATTTTTTTCTATTAAAATGCTTTAAGTTTACATAATCTGAACACACAAATACTATTTATAGCATCAAATCTTACAAATATACTTTTCAGATTCATCTCATCCAAAATTCTACATTATCAATTTAGAATTATTTATTATTTTAAATCATCCAAAAGTTTTCAAGATCAATATATAGCATTTTATTTTAGCTAACATCAAAGGTTTTATTTTATACTTAATAATTCTCTTTCGAAAATTTCCATCCGGAATTGTCATTATTGATCATTACAGTATCACAAATATACAGCTTCATATAACATCGAGAATGCCTCAATAATCAGAAAGTTGCCTAAAAAGACGACAAGCATGAATTGATATTTACTAAAATCATCATAATCGAGAAAATTATTAGAATGACATTCCAATGAACAGCTGAACAGAATTAACATTTATATTGCTTATTCATATTTAGAGATTAATCCTAGTATTATTTTTATTAGTTTCTACAACGTATTGTATTTATTCTATCTTTAATTAAAGTTGAATTATGCCGAATATTCTTACATCATAGGCATTAACTATGAGTTTTTTTTAAATATATAGGATTAAATATCTATTTTGCATAATTATTTCAATTAGAATGAAGTTATTTAATACAAAAACATGGCAATGCAAATTTTGTAAACGGAATTAGCTAACTGGAAAAACTTTTCGTTTTTATCTTCATTACAGAAATCAAATTTTGGAAGAGATTTCCAATTAGCAATACGAAATGTCAATTAGAGAATGTATTTGGGTTAGAACAGTCACATCATTAAATCTTTCTCGGTATATGCTCAAAATAAACTGATTTTCGAGAAACTATGATAGACTAGTATATACTGTTACTAAAACCATAAATTTATTAGTTTCAGTTAAAATTTTCAAGAAAATTATTAATTTGAAAAATTTCCTATGTTAGATTTACAAGTCTCTATATATTTTATCCATGTTATACCGAATAACTCTGCTACTATTATGTTTAAAAACTTTTCTCGGCTAATTTTTGTTGTGATTACAGATCTGTAGATCAACTAACTGGCTATACGACTCGTACTCTTCTTTGCATGCCTATTTTCATTCGCAATCAGTAAGTTATTAAGATATTTGTTCACAAAAATTGTGCCATTATGTCATATTTTAAACATATTATCATCATTTAAAGCGTGATTGGAGTAGTGCAGATGGTTAACAAAGTGAACGGCTCATTTACTAAAATAGACGAAGAGGCTTTTGCTACTTTCGCTACATATTGCGGTCTAGCTCTACATCATGCTAAAGTAAGTTTTACCTGTATCTTTATTATTGATCAGAGTAATATAATCTAAATTATAAGCGATTCTAAGAAAAATTTTCAAACTTTAGATGAAAATGTTCTGTTTTTTATTCTATATCACACGATTTTATTTTTTAAAGTATAATTTTTATTTTTGAAATTATGCATTATATCTGTATTGATTAAATAAACTTTTACTCTGTATATCGTTAACTAATTAATAAAAAATCATTTCAGATAATCAAAAATTATTAATACTTTTATAATTTAAAAGTAGCTTTAATTTTTCTTTAATTATTATAATTTTTATACCATAATTACATTATTATGAATATTTATATATTATATTTCTTAAAGATGTTCAGAATCCTTTTCTAATTTTATAACATTTTACGATAACCATATACTATACAGATATCTTACATTGTTGACATTATATGAAGTGTGCTTTCAGTTGTACGACAAAATACGTCGATCCGAGCAAAAGTATAAAGTGGCACTAGAGATTTTGTCTTACCATAATACATGTACCGAAGAAGAAGTGGAGAGAGCCAAGCAAGCTCTTCCTGCAAACATTCCAGATATCTTATTGGAGTAAGTCTGTTTCTTAAATCTATATGCTTTCAATATTAAAATAGCAGGTATATATATATGATATTCTTTATTAAAAATAGTTTCGCTTTCTCACCTTATAATCTGACTGCGGATGAAAAAGTGACTTCTACAATTCACATGTTCAGTGATCTTTTCGGTTTGCATAAGTAAGTAAAGTTGAATAATAAATAAATTTCTTTAATAATAGATAAATAATTACTTTAATAAAATTTATAATTTTATGCTTTAATTATATTATAGTGAACGGTTTTCGTAATTTATCTACAGAGAACGTAAAATACAGTGGTGCCTCGCAATTCGATACTAAACCGTCGCCGAAGTAATGTCGAATTGAGAAACTGTCGAATTGCGGGACAATATTTCCCATATAAGACTATGTAAAATAGATTAATTCGTTATCGGTCCCCATCCCACTCCCCTAACGGGTGAGGTGAGAGAGATATACTATTACTTTATTATTTGTGTTTTACTATTGTATAACACACTAAATTACAAAATACACTATTTTATTTTATTATTTGTGTTTTACTATTGTATAACACACTAAATTACAAAATACACTATTTTATACACAACACAATTTATTAGCCCTTGGATGTTGGAATGAAGTCTTCCAGCAGACATCCTAGCAATCATAATCTCTCTCTTGAAGTCTTCCAGCAGACACCCTAGCACTCACAATCTTCTCTCTCTGTTGAAAACGTTGCCACAGTTGTCGTAGGAATGCCATACTCGAGTTACATTTTAATTGTTCTACCTTTCTGCACTTTAAATTTTTTTCTTCGTCTCTGCTCAGTCGAGTGTTCTTCTTTTTAATTATTCCTCTGGTCAGTTCTCTTTCAACCCATCCTTACATTTCACTCAAAAAAAAAAATAAAATTGTTTTTACTTTCTGAAAAATGTAGAATTGAAAATTAATACAAACAACTTTTTACTTTCTGAAAAATGTAGAATTGAAAATTAACACAAACAATACATTTACTTTCTGAAAGATGTAGAATTGAAAATTAACAGAAACAACACATTACTTTCTGAAAAAGGTAGAATTGAAAATTAACACAAACAACACGGGCAAACACCAAAGTAGCGAAAAAGAACCTGACAAATAGCAAATGACATCACACAATTCCATGCATGTGCATGCGCAAACCCGCAGACAAATAGCAAATGACATCACACAATTCCATGCATGCGCATGCGCAATCCCAATAGCAAATGACATCACACAATTCCATGCACGCGCATGCGCAAACCCAATGACATCACACAATTCCATGCACGCGCATGCGCCAACCCACGAAACTCAAATGTCGAATTGCGAGGCACAACTGTATTGTGATATTCCACA
Source organism: Olivierus martensii (assembly GCA_000484575.1). NCBI lineage: Eukaryota > Metazoa > Arthropoda > Arachnida > Scorpiones > Buthidae > Olivierus > Olivierus martensii. The sequence continues at coordinate 5,828 of AYEL01049384.1, read as the reverse complement.
TTTTTCTATCACATCTAAGTACCCAATTTACTAAAGAATTTAAAGTTACGAATTTAAAGTAACTGAACTTTTACTAAGATACAGTTGAATGAAGATTGAAAAATTTTTCGCTATAACATCCAATAATTTAGTTTATTGTTAAAAAACGAAGTAATCAAGCATTAAATCCAATCATTGGTAACATTTCACTAGTTGGTAGAGATCTCGTTTCAGAATGAAAAGAACAGGATTCGATTTTTGATTTGGATTTTCTTATTTCGATGTATTCAGTTTTCTTTCAATTTTCTTTTCCTTTATGTTCTTTTTATCTAGAACATAAAGGCAGCTAGATCGTGACAGTTTCTTCTATACTTGGTCAAAATACCGAGTTCAGTAGTTTGCATTCTTTTTATACTCGAATTTCACTGAATGATACTACTACTACTGTATTTTATCCTAAAAAGAACATAATGCGAAATTTGGATTTTTATCAAAAAGTTATCTAACATTTAATGCAATGAAAATGGTAGAATTAATTTTGATTTTTGAATAATTTATATTGATTTATTCTTTTAATGTGTTTAAATATATAATTGAAACTCTCATAATAGTCAATTAAATCATTTTCCATATATCCCAAGTATTAGATTCATTTGAAAACAGATATCAATCCAAAGTAAAGCATTATTTCAATCAAACTGTGTCCATACTTAGGTTTCGTTTATTTAATCAACACCTGTAGTGCAATACGACAGAGATAATACCGGGAGTCAAATATTTACAACCGAATTCACCAATTTGTTATGAGATCAATGCCGATTATTGATCCATGATGTAACAAGAGATTCATATTCAGCCAGTTATCTAACCGGAAAATCGATAGGATCGAAGAATTAACATGAACTTACAGATGAAAAGTTTTGGCTATTTTATTAAGAAATTTTAAAAAGCAAAAATATTAATTTCGTATATATTTAACATTTTTCTCATAATATCTCTATGAGTTTAATGTGAAATATTTTCCAAGTTAAAAGATATTATTTAATAAAATTAATACGTTCAGAAAAATTGTGTCCTCATTATATTCCAATTTTAAATTTGAAAAATTCAGTTATTATGGATCAATGAATATATGCAACTGTGAAATTTATTTTAAAATATCTTCAACATTTATAATATTTTATCAACTTTTTCCGCATATTATAATTTTGTATAACTCATCTTAAACATTTTAATAAAATTTCATATAGTTTATCTATATGAAATTTCGTTAAAATTTGATTTAGTTTAACTATATGAAATTTTGTTATATAATAGTATTTATTCAGTTTTATTTTTAAATGTTTTTTTAATTTATAATGATTAAATGGTCCGTATAATGTTTATGTTATTTAAAGCGCATTGTTTGCTTTTCTTTATTTTCAATAATATGTCTTAAGAATTTCTTGAAAATAATCTTAATATTTTGCCTCCATACAATGTTCATCATTCATTTTGGCTTAATTTTATATAAATAATTTTCTTTTGTCACAACGTTCTTACGTATTTTCTAATAATTTAAATGAAATAAAAAATTCTTTTTACTAATAATTACTGTAAACAGTTATCCGAAGGACTCGATGAACACCAAAAACGACTAATCTTGATTTAAAAGTCATTTTAGATTTTATATGACAAATCAAATCTAATATCGATTCGTTTTGATGAATGTAGGTATTTATATTACGAATATTTTCATCCGATGTTTTCAGTCTACACTGAAAGAATTTATATATAAAATCGTCCTTTTTATCGATTGTCTATGTTATAGTCTAAAGATTCTTGTAACGTTTTATGGAATATTTTTCTTAGACTTATCTAACGTTCTAAACTCTACTGTTCGTTCAAATAAATTTAGAATCCAACAGAATATTGGATGCAGTTAAAAATTTAAACTTAAGGGCATTTAAGAGTATATTTATTAATAGGTATGGTCTGTAATAAAAGAGAAAATGATAAAATACGTAGTAAATGGAGATTAAACGGTGCATTTGTAAAGATTAATTTCAGAAAGAGATAAAAATAAAACTTGAAAAGTTGGAAAAGTCCTTTTATCTTCTAAAAATTGCTGCTGAAAAATTTTGAAATATAATTTAATGAATTTTTGAAGTGTAGTTAATATTTAAAATATATTTTGTAACTGCCTAAATTTTAAAATTTTGTCTTTTATGTTACCGATATTATTAATTTGAACTAAAGCCCATTTCCAGTAAAAGTGAAAAAAAAAAAAAAATGAATGAATGACTGAATGAAAATTCTTGTTGGTGATAATGTCTTCTGGTTCCTATAAACTGAATAATATTTTATGTGCGGAAATTTGCATTTACTGTTACATATTCTTCAATTTAAAAGTCAATTGAATCCTTGAATGAGTTTTGTTACTTTATCAATTGTTTTAATTCTACTTCTATAGTATTATGCTATTGTAATTCTGTTAGAATTCGTTAGTGTTTTTAAAACAGACTTTTAAAGTTTATTTTCCAAACCATGAAACTTTCTTTTTACAAATTTACTTCAGAAGAATATTTAATATTTAATAATTTATCCACAAATGCGAATTAACATAAAACAAAGACGAGTAACTAAAAATTATATTAAAAAATATAGATTAATTTTATTATATTCGTTCTTGAATTAGATTGTCAAAAGATTTTCGATTGTAAAAAAATTACATATATTTAATAACTTATATATATTTTTTCCAACTTAGAAGTGTTGAAGATTGAATCTTATTTCAAGTACTAATATTATATAGGTAGTTCAAATAAGATTCAATCTGCGACACTTCTAATTTAGAACAAAAATAACTAAATGAGAAATTCATGGGGTAGAAAAGAAAGCTTATTTGTGTACAAATTAATAAATGAAAATGATGTTGACAAATAGAAAATAAAAGAACTTAACATGATAAAGATCACTTAATGTCAAATTAATAGCTTGAAGTGATTTTTATCATTGTCTTGGCACTTCAAATCAAATTAATGAGCTTGAAGTGCCATAGCTTTAAAGAGATCTTTCCTTTGGCCATATTTATATTAATTAACTATGCTATAAACAAGAGGTTCATATGAGTAATTACGAATAAACATGCAACTTTATAAATAAAATAATAGATTAAAATGTCATTCGACGATATTACGAAATGATTGCGTGGAAGGAAGATCAACTATTGATATCGTTACAGATCGACAGTAATAGTGAGAATTTCGATATTACGAATGAAATAAATGTGAACTAGAAGAAAAGGTCTATGGACTATTAGAAGAGGATTTATCCACTATTATATAAAATAGTGATCTGAAGTAATTATAATTTATGTTCTAACTTATTAAAAAAATAGAAAGGAGCATACAGAAAGAGATCAGATCCTTTAATTCAAAACTTTCAAATTATGACTTCTGTGAATATAATAGAGATTGGAATAACACAATAATATTAAGAGATTAAATTATTAAAATAATATTACTTTTAAGAGAGAACCTGTTTATCATTAATTGAAATACAATATATAACGTTATCCTATAAAAAATTTCATTTCATAATTCTTCATTGTGCTTTTAATTTGAGACAGGATGACTAGATCATTTCACACAAAACTAAGTTATATTCTGAGAGGAGTAAATAAGGATGGTCCAATTACTCGTGCGGCTCTAAATGATTCATTGTCAGTCTCTCAGATAATCTAACAAATACAAATATTAGTAGAAGATTTAAATGCTATATTTTTTGTCAAATCATAATTTTTCATCATCCTAACAATATTAATTTCACATTTTAATGATGCTTGGAATAAATATAAATAATGAGAAACTTACCAACTTATTTTAGCAATTTTCCTCTCGTGTAAGTATAAATAAAAAATCATCAGCAAAAGTGTGAAATAATTTTAAAATCTATCGTGTATTTTGAGTAATTAGTACAAGATTTATAGATAATATTTGTCAAAACTAATAAAAAAGCAAGATTTGCTTTATTTTCTTAAATAAATTAAAATTCAGTATATTGTCTGGAACAAATATAGAAAACATACTACATACTTCTAAACTACTCCTATTAAACATACTTCTTTATGATAAAATGTATTAAACAGCAAGTATACATTACTATAGTTATCCAATCAAGTCATCAGATATATTCCATGAGATCCAGGCTTCATTAATAGAATATATTCCTTTAAATAAACTACATTTTCGTCTTATTTTGCACGTTAACATACACCAGTCTTTCCTATTTTTGTGCGTTTTAAGTTCTAGTTTTAAGAATTGTTAAACAGAATGCTCGATTTTCTGTTTAATTTATTCGTGGGTTTATAAAATATATTTAAATAAGAATAAAAATCGATATAATAATTAGGAATATATAAACTTATTTCAGATTTTTCACATTATCTAGTTAATTAATATAAAAAAATCTACAAATAATTTTCCATTTAATAATAATAATAATAATTCATTGACAGTTTGATTTAAATTTAATAGATTTAAATCCACATTCAAAAATTAGTCTTCTAAACAAATTTCTAAAATTATCAATTAATTTGAATAGAGTAGCTATTATAAATTATATATGTAATTATCTGTTGTAAACATTTGACTTTATACTTATCTTTCAGATTCGATTTAGATTGTCTAATAAGGTTCACGTTAACCGTTAAAAAGAATTATCGAAGAGTTCCTTATCACAACTGGACACACGGTTTTTGTGTGGCCAATGCAATATACGTAGTGATTAAGAAAGCGAGGAACACTTTTAGACCTTTGGAGGTTGGACTGAATAAGGACTTTATTCTGATGCTTTGTTTAATAATAGAATATATTTCTTATAATAATAATAATAATAATATAAAATTTCAGGAACTATCCCTGTTCGTCGCTTGTTTGTGTCACGATCTCGATCATCGGGGTAAAACTAATCAATTTTTAGTGAATTCCGCGTCACCATTAGCCGCTATTTATACTACTTCCACTTTGGAGCATCATCACTTCAATCAGACTGTGTCAATTCTTCAGGTTTGGTATATTTATCAAAAATTTAAAATATTTTCTTATTTTGTTTTTCGCTTACAACTACATTCAAGGTTTTCGGTTATAAATAAATAAAAATTAATACATTTTGATATTCAGTTAGAGCATAAGGAGAAGTTTTAGATTTTTTAAATTAATCAGCAAAATTTAATTTACAGTACAGCATTCCATTTTCAAATCCTTTTTTTATTTTAAATTAATTATTTACTTTTACCTTATTTACTTGCCTTATGAAATTTTTGAAGCGAAGCCAACTATTTAAATTAATTAAAAAGTTTATTAAATTATGTTATCTATTTTACAATAGCTTATAAACACAACAAACAGGAAAATAAAATTAATTTTTATCTTCCTATTTGTCAAAGATGTAACATTGTTTTTAGAAGTTTATTAATTATAAACTGCCATCATAAAGCAAGCAACATCTACTGAGTTAATTTAATTGATTTAAATTTTTAATTTTAAATCGTTTTGAACAAATTCATGTACAATATTTTAAAATATACAAATTACATTTAGATAATTCAATTAACTAAATAAACTAACGATTGTTGAATATTTTATGATCTTTTATGGTTTTTAAAAATTGATTTAATGTAAAATTTTATACCTGTTGGAGTAGTTACTCTATATCCAGGTAACGACATCACAATATCATTTCGATGCAAATTTAGAAATTAATTTTTAAATTTGTCTTTACTATTTGTTTTAAAAAAGTTAAAAAAATAATAAAATATTTAGAATGATTTAATTCTTTAATTTATATTTAAATAATTTTAACGAAGT